>KN481946.1:42973-55141 GCA_000787095.1 Periophthalmodon schlosseri | reverse complement strand
TGATTGCTAATATTCGTTGACCGGCCTAATAATGAAAAGTAATGGTTCTATATGGCTCCGTTATGTAAAGCTAATCAAATCTTTACGCTGACACCAAAAACAGTTTGTATTGGACGGCGTTCGGCCTCAGTTGGATGCTGTGGTGAGCCAGTTAACCAAAGAGAGATCTGCAAGAAATCAGTATTCAGTCTTGTGTTGCATAAGTTCAAACGTAGTGTCTCGATATGCAAGTATACACTGTGTATGAGTTAAAGTTTTACTGTCACTAAACTCCTGGCTATGTGTGAAATGGTGGAAAGTGAAAGTAAAAAGTATAAAAGGGAAAGTACTGTAGCTTGAGCACTTGAGCAAAAACCATACTTACAACTTGCAACACTCTAAGAAGTATCTGTACTTTCTATTCCTCTGCGTTTTTTCTGGCCGAGAGTAAGGTCGTAACACGTTTATGGCGACGTCTTGCCGTTCACGAGTTCACGTCAGGTTTGACCAAAAAACCTCAGAAAACCTAAGAAGAACCTAAGATTCTGTGGTCCAAAGCCAACATCAGTCTTTACTAATATCACTACTATTCAGTACTTATCTTTGTGTGGAGTACATTTTTAATCTTCACCCAAGTTGGTTTAGTTATATGTGATATTTTACTTGAGTTTTTCATACGTTTTGTTCCCGGGTCTGTACTCCTTGTTCTAAAAGTGAAGAACTTGTCCCATTCCCGGCTCCGGGTCATTTACATGATGCAGACAGAGACATCGCTCCGTCACCGCGCGGACAAGGACACTATAGTCGTGAGTGAACGCGCCACCTCCGCCGCTGACACTTTGACACCTTTGTAACCGACGCTATCTATAAGACTGAACTATAATGAACCTTCTTATGGGAAAGTGCTAATTAATGGCTGAACATATGTGTTTGATTCCCTCTAGCTGTGCTCTGTGCCCCACTGCGCGTCACCTCTGATTCTCTAATTACTCTTTTGTTTTCTTCCATGTGAGTAAGTTTACTATTCATACAGGAAATTGTGCTGGTTAAAACGCACATATGGAGTAAATGTGTCCAGTTACATGGAAGTGATTAATGTTAAGATAGGCTTTGTTGTCCCTATAGGGAAATCTGTTGATACTGGAGCAGCCACTCAGGAGCAGTGGACAAAGCACTACCCGAGTGCACTATGCAACTTTTCTGCCACCTGCTTGTCTCCACGGAGGTGTGCTTTGTCTGGAATGCTCCGCAGTGTGGCATTAAAGGTCCCATATTACGCAAAATGGATTCTTGTGAGCTCTAAGCCATGTCAGAATGTCGTTACCACATCAAAAACATACCCTGAGTTGTGTTTTGTTTCATTCACGCATGTTTGAGTAACCCTCTATTATTAGTCTGTCTACATCTCCAAACCTCAAAATGCTCCGTTCCACCTTGTGATGTCATGAAGCGGTAGTTTTCAAGTTAACCGCTACCTTTCACCTTTAGTTCAGTAGAGATTGGCAATTCCACGACTGAAATTATCCAAATGATTCAAGTGAAGGTGTGTGGAGTTTACAAACACTGTGGAGCACTTCTTGTATTATCACATGACATCACAAGGTGGAACAGGCTGTTTTCCGTTTGGAACATAGATCAGAAAATAGCGTAATATGGGCCCTTTAAACTTTTCTTAACTTTCTTGGAATTCAAGGACTGTAGTTACAAGTCAGATCTGTAGAGAATGCATTTTTTCAAGGTATATTTGAGCAATAAAAACACCTATAATTTAACAAATGCAAGATGGAAAGCCAAGGAAACAAGCATTTGGCAGATCCTTTATGTGAAAAGTTACATAGTGTACCTTTAAAATCGATAGGCAAAGCAAGGCAAGTTTATTTGTACAGCACAATTGGTACACAAAGTAATTCAAAGTGCTTTACAGAATAAGAAAGACATTAAAATCGCAGTACAAACAAATGAAAACATGAATAATCATCATAAAATTTACATTATAAGAATAAAAACCTTTCAGTCACCGTTTTGAGCCTGGATTTAAACATGGTCCAAGTAGAGGCCTGTTTTACATCTAAAAAAAAGAAGTTGTACAAGTTGGTGCCAAACTTACAAATACATCAGGGGGAACAGTCGCTTAAAACGAAAAAAGTTTACGACGACAATACTTGAAAAGCCATTTACGGAGTTCATTATGTCTCCTTTTTTAACAGCCCTCAAGACGTGAACTTTAGTTATCGTCACATTCCTCTTCCCTATCTTCTCCTGCTACCCTCCGAATCCTGCAGAATCCCTCAAAAGCCTTCGCACAATCTCTCCGTCTGAACTAATTATATCAATAACACGGATACTGCGTTGTCTTGTCGGTGTGAGCGCGGCGCCGTGGCGTAGGCCGGAGCGCCGGGGTTCACACCTGCTCTGTTTGCTGTTTAATTGTCAGTGGCTGCTCCCCGCTGCTCCCGGTCCCTCCGTGTCCGTCATGTAATTGCATATTTCCGCAACGCAACATCCAAAGAGGGCTAAATGAGATTTCACTCCGCGGGACGGCAGCCTGCGGTGGGGAGCTGATGATGAATGTATTGTAAGATTGATTAGCGCCAGTAAGAAGTGTGGCGTATGCGGCGACCAGTGCTCTGCGTGTGAGTAAAACAGGAGAGAGGAGGGGAGGAACCGAAGGAGCGGATACGGTGACACGTGAAGGATGGTTCGTGCCGGTGTAAAGACAGGTGGGTGAAGTATGTAAGGCGCGGTGAGAGACAACTGAACAATTTTGATTTTGATTTTTGCTAACGGATAAGAGGAGCGGTAGACTTCACGCGAGACGAATTTGATCCATTTCAGCGGGAAAACTTTTCACGCCAAGTACCAGCGAGAAGATATTTGGGCTCTTTAAATACTATCAGTACTTCCAGGAGTAAACTAGGACTAAGTTTAAATAAGGTCTAAACTAGAGGTAAAACTAGACGTGATCTTAGTGGTTCATTAGGACTAACCCAAAGATAAAAATTGCTTTGACTAAAATGTGCCAAAGTATGAAACTTATCTATCTCCACGGAGACAAGCATGTAGTGCCACACGGCTAAATACAAGTCAGATCTGTAGAGAGGCAAGCCTGCTCGGAGTAAGAAGCATCAACTGTATAAAGAAGTGGACTACGTGAGTGTGACGTCCAGTCAAATGAAGCTCATCGAGGCCAGAGCAGTTATAGGGGCGAACCTGGAGCCAAGTTCCATACTTGGAATTCTGACCGCAAGTATCCTAGCAACCAAAGATCCAATCCAGAGTGAAGCTGTTGAAGGTAACGCCTCTTCCCGCCCGCACCGCTGGTTTGGCTGGGAGCGGGCGCTTAGCAACGCTGTCAATCAAACCTGTTGCTAAAGCTAGCGAGGGCATCCTCTAGGAAAGAAGGTGCTCGTCTGTTATTGATGTTCGTATCTTGATTTACGGACACAAAATGAAAGCAAAATAAAAACCCTAAGATCATGTAGGGTTAATACGAACATTTTAAGACCAAAACGACGAGTCTGAAAGCAGCAGTTACAGAGAGAGGGGCCACAGTTTTTCAATAGAAAGTGAATTGGAGCCAGAGTCGATGGAGGCAGAAGTGCGCCCATGCTCACTTCCTATTTGGAATGCGGCGGTTAGCAGGTTAGCTACGTCCATTTATATATACAGTCTTTGATAAGAAAGGATGTTTTTCAATTTCTTTTTTTTTCTTTTTAACAATAAATCTACTGTATTGAATAAATGGAAGACAGATACATTTAAGGCCATACTGTGGAATATTCCAGACAAGGATAAGGTGCCAGAAAAGTTACAGAGTACACATTTAAAATATGTTTTGGATTTCTGTGTTTTGCTATAACCAAAACACATAGCACCTCTCACCTAAACTCCTGGATGACAAAATCTGTATCATCAGCACCAACATTTTGAGTCTAAAACTAATACCATGGGTCACCTTAAAGGGCCCATATTTCACTACACTTTTCCTGATCTATGTTATAATGTTGTTTCCTCATCACAAACATACCTGGAGTCGTGTTTTGTTTCATTCACACATGTTAAACACACAAACCCTGCATATTTAGGCTGAGAATTAACGAAACAAAACACAACTCCAGGTATCAATTTTGTGTAATTTAGGACCTTTAAGTGTCGGGGATCCTTTTCCAGATTTGAGCAAAGATCTTGATCAGGAGTATATAGCTGGAAGATTGGTCAACTGTGCACATGTTTTAAGGTTAATGGGAGGAGTCCCTTGAAAAACTCAAACAGACAACAGGGATCCATACAGACGGATCAGCTCCAAATGTTTTCCCAGGACCTTTCTCTGTAGGGCAAGAAGAGCTAGCGCGCCGCAGGGTTTTAATGTAACATAAAACATTTACACCGACACGACGTCGACTTAAGGGTTCACAATAGAGTGTATAGAGTGTACTTTTCACTCTATAGGTCTTGGTCTATAGGGCACCATGGATAACATGGGAGGTGATTACACGGTTGTGGGACTCTGAAGAGGAAATTCAAAGCAAACACTAAATGGATATAAACCTGCAAGCTCATATTATTTTAAGTTAGTATAGTTATATTCTACATATTACTCTATTTTCTGATCTATGTTATAATGTTTCCTCGTCACAAACAGACCTGGAGTTGTGTTTTGTTTCGTTCACACACGTTTAACACACAAACCCTGCATATTTAGGCTGAATTCTTCTCTCAAGCTGAAAACTGTCTGTTGTATGTGGTAACACAGGAAGTGCTCCACTGTGTTTTTACACTCGGATGGTTTCAGCCCTGGAAAAGCCAATCTCTACTGAACTAAAGGTTGAAGGTAGCTGCTAACTTGAAAACTACCACTTCATGACATCACTTTGGAAAGACGCTTCCTCAGTTCTGGTCAGGTTTCTGGTGGACGCTGCCTTATGTCTATCTGACGGGAGAAGCTAATTATACTGAAAGTAACACACCTATTTATATACAGCTTCTGTTGGCTAGGTCCTTTTTTTTCATAGTTTGGCCGGGGGTGCGACTTATACTCAGATGCGATTTATGTGTGAAATGTTTTTTTTCTTCATTATTATGCATTTTTGGCTGGTGCGACTTATACTCCAGTGCGACTTATACTCCAGAAAATACGTTACATAGATTTTTTTTTACATACATAAGGATCTCAGTTGACT
Source organism: Periophthalmodon schlosseri (assembly GCA_000787095.1). Classification (NCBI taxonomy): domain Eukaryota; kingdom Metazoa; phylum Chordata; class Actinopteri; order Gobiiformes; family Gobiidae; genus Periophthalmodon; species Periophthalmodon schlosseri. Next base: position 49,982 of record KN481946.1, on the reverse strand, counting down.
TTATAACAAACAAAACCAAACTTGATTACTACAACTCTACACTCCTCTGCAGCCTGGAAATAAAATATAAGACCCTCACGTTTATATTGTGTCTCTTGGTAATGTTCACTGATTCTACTGACTGACGTCGTTATAACCTTTTGCGTTTTTACTGAAATGATACAGTGACCGTTTTACCGTGGCCTGTTCAGCACTTTGGTCAGCTGCTATAGAAATAAAGTTCGTCTTGACAAATTCCAACCAGGCAGCTTGAACGTTGCCATGGAAATTAAAGTGCACGTTACCCCCCAATGGAAGTTTACCACCAGACGAGGCATCAGTGTGAAAACTATGAATGAATAGGAACTGAAAATGGCACCTGAGTGGTAGCGATAGCAGTGGTAGTCATTTCACTGCTTGAACTATTACAAGAATTACAACAGTTTTTACACGTTTGTACAAAAGCGAAACTGAAAGTGGCGGGGCCGAATAAGGTCAATACACTCAATTCATCAGGACCAGTCTTACTTAAAGAGACAGAAATCAGGTTCACCGTGATATAAATCCTTTATTATTAGATGAACAACATGATTTAAATAAAAGGGCTAAAATAGGTTAAGCTTAGGGTTTAGGTTTGGGTTAAAGTTTACTTTTAGTGAAAGTTAGGATCAGTCTCCAGGAGTTGAATGTAAATCAATGTAATGTCCAACACGAAATATGTTTGTGCATGTGTTGTTTTTATAATATTTTTGTTTACTTTGGTCCATAGGCTAGATTGGAAAATGGGGCTGAAGAGCAGAGAGAGACACACAAAGCTAGAAATGAATATTGTGCAGCTGACAAATTTATTTTGATTTTGACTTTGACTTGAACTTTCAACTAACGTATTTCTTTTTCACTTCTTACTATTAAAGGTCCTATATTACACAAAATAGACTCTTGTGAACTTTAAGTCTCGTTAGAATGGTGTTACCTCATCAAAAACATACACAGAGTTGTGTTTTGTTTCATTCACACGTTTCAGTAACCCTTTATTATTAGTCCGTCTACATCTCCAAAGCTCAAAATGCTTTGCTCCACCTCGTGATGTCATCAAGTGGTAGTTTTCAAGTTAACATCTACCTCTGACCTTTTGTTCAGTAGAGTTCAGTCAATTCCAAGGCTGCAAATTATCCAAATGATTCTAGTGGAGGTGTATAGAGTAAAAGTAGAGTAGAGTTTAGAGTTACTACGTGACATCACAAGAACCTTGAGGTGTTTTTCGTTTGAGAGAAGAGCTCAGACTAAATATCTAGGGTTTGTGTGTTAAACATGTGTGAATGAAACAAAACACAACTCCGGGTATGTTTGTGATGAGGAAACAACATTATAATTTAGATCAGAAAATAGCGTAATATGGGCCCTTTTAGATTGTTGTATATTTATCCGTTACACTATTAATTACATGGCACAAGTTCACCATAATTCCTGGATGTCCCTGTTTGAATCTACCCCTCTCCCATTGGTCAGAATTTGGATATATAGGAACACTCTGGTCCCTAGCAAAAGGTTTATCTGAAAACATGAATCAAAACGTTCCAATAAAAGGTATGAACAGTGGGTAGTCTATTCACCAGTGTCATTTTGGAGAAATTACAGATCGGTTAATTACAGAGCCAAAGTCGACATTATCTCAGCGTATCAAAAAGACAGAAACATACAATTGTACTTAAAGGTTACAAAAAGGTTGCCTGCGATCCAGAACACACACTTCTTCAATACTTTACAAAGATGTGAGTGTGGTCACAGGTGAATCTCCGTGTTTTCAAATGAGCGGGACTGACAGGTGGATTAGCCAATCGGGGACCGTATTGAAAAAAATAAAGGAAAAAAATATAACAGGAGGCTGAAAAACGTCACGGATTTCTGCAAAATCAATGGACGAAGCGCTAAACTGTTAATCTGAGGTGAGATAAATTAGATTTTATGTGTAAGTCATAGATGACAAATGAGCTCCTTTGTTTCACATGTGTCACTGAAAGAAAACAAATCTGACTGGACGATCACGTTTGACCGGGTTTGAGACTCAACGGAGGACGTGGGGATCAGACTAATATCGATCTGCGTAAAAAATACAGAGAGATATCAGTCCGGACTTGAGAGGCAAACAAAATCTAGGCATCTAGTTTGGAAAATCAATTATCGGTTTCCCACCTACGATACTATGCCAATCAAAGAATAATAACTAAATGCACTTGTCCCAGTTTAACACTAGTGACATATGGTTGTATTGCTCTGGTTTCGCATATTGTAATGTTGCCAAGTAGTTTATCATGAGGACATTTGTACAGTATACACAAGTACTTTCCCAAGCACTTGATTTTTGACAAATTCGTCCTTCTAGATCGACAGGGAATACGGTAATTTGTACCAAGACACAGGCCTCAAATGTGCCCTACAACAATAGAGCCCTTTCTTTGTGTAAACAGCAAAATATCTGCACCATTCTTCTACTGGAACTTAGCAGCACACAGAGCCAAAAATATTCAGCACGGACAATTCCCCCTACTCTGGGTTTTTAATGGCGGTACACAGAGGCAATAATCATAAAAAGCCGGTGCTCTCTCTCTGAATGGTAACTGACATTCGTCTCGTGCAGTAACCACAGCCCAGCGCCGGCCAATTTCCCCTCAACATGCAAAACTGTGGGACAAAATGTGGGAGCTGCTATTCTCCATGCATATTAAAGACACTTGTCATCAAGACGTCACCCAGGAGCTATGAGAACAAGAGGTACAGTTCCTCGGAGACAGACTCACTCACCATCAAAACCATGAAATTAGACTCGCGAAAATATCCTTGTGATGGGAAAAATGCTACACTTTAGTGCATTTTGCATATAAAAAAACTGAAACGGATGCATGTGAATTGCCTGTGCCACAAAGATAAATTGGTAATTCAGGTTTGGAATGAAAATGACACTAAAGTGCAAAAAGCGAATGGTGTAGCGTGAAAGGGAATAAGGGTTGTTAAAACGTCACGCTGGAGATTCGGTGCCTTTAGGAATCGAGATGTATTGTCAGAGGAAACGTTATAAACACCAGTGGAACGTGGAGCGGGCAAATAGAGACGCGCGCTCCGCTACCGTTGTCTTAGCCGCCGCGCCACGAGCGACGCCCACGGAAAAGACGCCGACTGATGAATGTTGTGGTTGTGTACTTCCCTCGCTCCACCTTTCTCATACGTTTGCTCTGTAATGACACCAAAAGAAGCATGTACCCACACAATGGCGTTCTCGACATAATTCTGCGTAAATGAAAACCAAATGTTGATTCGTGCAAAAGAGTTGACAGGTTTTTGTAACACGAGTGTGCGGCGAGGAGAGACGCGGCGGTACTCTGAGGGAGCGCGCCAAACAGCAAATAAATATTTTTCATTTGGATGTGCTCCATCTACTTCCTGTGTGTAAACCACTCCTGTCTGAGCTGTCTGCGCTTCCCTCTAGTGGTGCACTGCAGTTTACAACGGGGAACTGTATTTGTTTTTTCAAATTATGTAACTAATAAATCAAACATGCTATTTTTGCTTTGTTTTTTAGATGCATACAGATTAGGGCAAGTATCGAACGAGCTGTACGGCACATTATACTTGTGCTGATCGCGCAAAGAAACGACTTTAAATGAACTCACTTGCGTAATTTGAGAGTCTGTTATCAATAACACCTTCACCTTTGTGAAACATTAAGCAGGGAGGGCAGACAGTTGTTTTGTTTTGGGGTTATTTCTTCTGTAGGCATTGGTCACAAATGGGAAATGGGGGTGAGGAGTGAGAAGAGACATTCAGCAAATTTTTAGAGCCAAGAATCAATGGATATTTCCACTTCTCTCCCATTCAAGTACTAACCAGGCCCAACTCTGCTTAGCTTCAGAAATCAGACGAAATCGTGCATTCTTGGTGGTATGATCTTATATCTTTGTTAATATAATGCACATTTCATGTTTTCTTCTTGTGCCAAACATCTAAAAGTGTGGTTGGTTTCATTGGTTTAGGAATTCAACTTACCCCTTCATATTCTGTTGCCCAGATGACCTTATAATTTTCTACCCCTAGGTTTAAAAAACACATTGTGCTTGAGCCTGCTCTGTAGTTCTAATCTATGACACTATGGATCATTATGTTGTCATTTTTTTAACTTACAACTTACGAAAAGAAACATGTCCGCTGACAGAAAACTGCGGCGCCCAATGGGAGCTGACGTCGGCATAAACGTCGTCGCAACAAAGAGCCGCGAAGTTGTCGGCGCCTCCAACGGACGGCTGCGCGTCACGGCAGGAAGTGGCGGATTTCTTTTCATTTGTACCGAAGTGACCACGCGACGCTGCAGAGTCCAACGTGATTCAACACCGATTAAGAAAATTAAATTGGAGAACGACGTAAATACAGAACTGCGGGCGCACGTCGGTGGCGGTGAAAACGGGGGTCGATCGGCCAAACGGCGTCTTGAAAATAAGCGATTAAAGATTACACAAACGCGCACGAATCGCGCCGCATGCAACTTCGAGACTGTAAATGAGAAACAACTATAACACTGCAAAAAGCTCTGAAAAGTCGAGTTTGCGTAATAGGTCCGCTTTAAAGTTAACCTCCAAACGGCACCTTTCTTTTGTTCTTTTCATAAAACACGCCGAATTCTGCCCTGAGCTCTCGGCGGCGACGTGCCCCCCCCCTTCAGTTTGTCCCGAGGCTCTTTGGGCCTAAGACCGGTGCCCTCCAGGATGACAAATGGCCTTAATGAAATTGGACAACTCAGCATACATGCATAAGAGGGTGTTAAATATTGATAGTAAGATCAACGTCGCGGTGCATATCCCGGTCTTTAATATTTTAAGTGTCAGACCGGTCTATTGTCTATCTATTGTATGCGCGAGGGGGGAGCCGAGGGGGTAAATCAGTGTCTTTGTCCCCAGCTCCTCTTCTGATGGCCGAGCGGCGTTCACTCAGACTCGCTCGACAGCACCCAGGTCTGCACTTTGCATATATGCGCGACAAAGGACATCTTATCATTCATTTTCATTCTGATCAAGCGGCTTTATGCACGTGCCAGTAATGAAAGGCATATATTTATTAAGTGGACACGCTTTCGACGCGCACGGAACTGCTGAAATAAGCTACCGTGATTGTGGGGATAGATAGCTGGCAGGTGAAGGAAAAAAGAAAAGAGAAAACAGCGTGGTTAATAGTTAATAATGTTTTTGTAGTGTTGAAATTTCTGCAGATACTTTATAATAAGCTACTTAAATTTAATTTTTTATTTTTGTAAGTTCACGCTGACTGACCGACTGACCATATCCATCAATTGTTGGTAATTTTGGGGGTTTTTTGGCAATAAAAAAATCCTGTAATTAAATGTATGGAAGGTAGATATGTTTTAAAGCCATACGGTGGAACATTCCAGGCACAGCAATAACATTTTTATGAGACGAGGAGGTGACAGAAATTTTGTACTTAAATTTGTCAGAACTTCAAGTAAAGTTACTGTTTTTTTTTGATTTTTTTTCAAATGTTTTACAGTATATTTTTGTTTCATATCCAGGAAAAATATTGGCAGATTATAAGATTATAAGAACCAATTAACCTATACAGTGTCATTTAGCGCCACAATAAATGTTTTTATTGTTGAAAAATGGCTAAGGGAGATCACTGAACCCTACATGTGAGACCCAGAATCTATTTTTTTAAAATTATGAGTAAATACAGAGCAGTGGGCGGGGATAAGGGGTAGGTAAACACTGAAATTTCCAGAGCACTCATCTTTTAATGCGATAAAGAATTCCTCAAACGTGCAGGAATTAGAGTCAGAAGACAACTGAGACTTTTAGATAATACGTCCCCTATGAGTTGTTTAGTGACTCAGAAAGTAGGCGGTAACAAAGCAACATAAAGTGTGTATGGGATCGCAATTATTTATATACAAAAAACATAAAAACTGAAGAAAGATTGTTTAGCTGTGTTCACACTTGCAACATCAGAACTGCAATTAAAGTTGTAAACCAGGACTAGTGACGTGACGTTTGTGAGCAATTCCTCAGCGTGAACAATTGGAACCGGATCTCATTTTTCAAAAGAGCCGGATCTTTTACTTTCTAGTTTTTATGCATTTTTACTCTGATTAACGCTGAACCAAGACGAGGTTCAGCTCAGAAGCAGAGTAACACGAGTGAGACCTTTGTGCACAGAAAAATTTGGGATCATAATAATAGCTAGTTTTTTTGTTATTATTACACTTCCACTCTGAGTTTGAACCATTTTAAACAAATCTTAGTCTTAGGTCGTTTCTCTGATTAGTTTGTTGATAAAATTAGTTCTCACATTGGCTTCTGTCATATAAACAAATATAAAAAGAGCCAGTCTTTCGAACGGCGCTTTTATACGAACAGATCCAAAAGATTCGGATCCCATAAAAGAGCTGAAAGTCCCATCACTAACCAGGGCTAGAACAGGATCAAGCAGGACCTCAACAACCCATTTTTGCACTAGTAAGATCATTCTTCGTTGATTTCTAGGAATTAAACGAGCGGGGAAAAAAGATCCAAGTTGTGTATTGTCTGCATTTTTCACCCAAAGACACAACACTCTATGGTTAACTCCATCTTTGGTTAATAATTATACATGTTCTTGCGGTTCTCTGCGTGCATCCCGACACTGGGCCCACAGTATGCACTTATCACAGCAGCGGCGCGGCACCTTGAGGGCGTAGCCGTTTAGCCGCACAGTCGCGAAGCCAAAGATCACATGCATAACCATTATTCAAATCGATTCAAATTAGGGAGGCACTCAAAGTAATCGGCTAATATCCTACAAAAAAAATCAATTCCACTCCCATTTGGACACAATTGAATGCGTCTGAAGAGGGCAATTATTAAACACACAGATCAGATCCATAATTGGCGAGGAGGGGGCACGTTGTCATAGGGGGTAATGTACTTCCAGTGGAGCCGGTAGCGTCAGAGGAGGTGCTGGGAGGGGATTGGCTGACGGAGATGCCAGGAGA
>KN481946.1:24027-41399 GCA_000787095.1 Periophthalmodon schlosseri | reverse complement strand
AACCGCCCCCCTGCCAGCCCATTTGCATACAGAAGACAGACCAAATAAGGTAATAAATCAGCAGCCTATATTCAAATGGTTTGCTGGGAGATTGAAACGCCTGCATATACTACTGGCACGAGTAAATTCACCCACATGACTCTGATACCCATTCTCATCAGCGGACAGAGGCGCGCTGCATCCACCGGACACCCTCATATAAATATATATATCATGCTTCATTGCATAGCCGAGGGACCAACTACCTCAATATATCAATATACATATGCTTATACCTAGCGCGCCTTAGGCAAACTAACTGGCTCGGTTATAAGGCTGCGCTTTGGTGGCAGGCGAAGGTCACCGCTCATACTGAAAGAGGGGGACCATTTGAATATTGCACTTAATGTAGGTCTTTGGACACACGGGGACCCCTGCCAATTCACTTTGCCTCATCAATAATGAAATATACAAATCAAAGTCATTTCTTTAAGGTGAGATTGCCAGGAATTTCATTTTTCGACACAAGGACAGAATGTAACTGCGCCGCGCTTTGGTCCAGGCAACACAATAGCTTTTAAAAATACTCAAATGTGACAGGAGGGAAGCGAGCAGCTGCTTCAGTCTGACATTTTGATCTTGAAATGACTTTGAGAGGTTTATGAAACACTACTCACGTCACGAGTGCAGTTTGTATTTAATAGCGTTTTGAAATAGTGCTAAGAAACAACCATTTAATACAAATACAGAAGTATGGAAAGTAAGAAAGCACAATCAAATATAGATTGTATATATCATTTTATATATTAACTGTTTGCTTGCAGGCTTTAATTTTTTACCTTATCCAACTTAGGGGGTGAGATACTTGCACACAAACCCCATCAAAACTGTGAGACTAAACAGGGGCTAAACCCAAAACAAAACCTGGACTAGACCAAGACTAAACCTGGACTAGAACAGGATGAAACTAAGTCTACACCAGGACTTAAATGGGCTCAAACTGACACCCAGCACTAAAATGTCCAAGTTTTTTTGTTTTTCTTCACTCAACGATATACTAAATGTGCTAAATGCGTTGAACGACAGTAGCTCAGTCGGTAGAGCGTTTGTCCAGCGATCCGAAGGTTGGCGATGCGATTCCAGCTCCCACAGGTGAACGCTGCTGTTGTGTCCTTGGGCAAGACACTTAACCCACTTCGCCCCCAGTGTCCACGTACACCGGTGCGTGAATGGGTGAGTGGTTCCTTGACGTAAAGCGCTTTGAGAGCCTCGAAAGTGGAAAAACGCTGTATAAAAATGCGCCCATTTACCATCTAATTAGTATTTAGATAGTAATCTTTATTAACAAAGATTCACAAACAGATTTTGTATCTAAGCAAAGCAGTGGAGCAAAACATTTAACAGAGTAATGCTTAAAAAAACAGACTTGGTAAAATAAGATTGAAATATTTAAGATAAAAGACAATATTGGATGTAGAATAACTGGCTAAATACACAGTGAAACATGATTCCTCTCGATAAGGCAAACGTGTGCTGTATGTAAAGCGCTGCTACGTTCTACTGACAACTTCGCTTGAAAATACCCTGAAATGACATGACAAAAGTGTGTAACCTAATGTGCTAGCCTGATGCAGCTGATTATAAAGCATTTGAATAAATAAATGGTGAGTGAGGCAGTTGTGCACGCTCCAATAGGACACAGCCAGTCGGAATAATACAATCAGATCCTAAACGGAGTGAGATGTTATTTTGTGTGTGTGCTCGCTGAATGCCACTGTAATACGCATAATAATCTGCTGAAGAAAATACACGGAGTTTAACGAGACTCCCGGCAAACCCCGCCCACACACTCCATTCTGTTCTAATGGTGAAAAAAAAAAAAAAAGTCTTAAGATACATGCAAATAGCGATCCATCAATCAATTTGCAGGTCCCAAAACTACCATCAAGGGTGCAGAGGCTGTGAAGTATGCAGTTCCCAGTCAACAAAAGGAGGAACGGAGCCGAAGAGAACCAGCTTAATTAATGGGAAGTCTGCCGTTATTACTCGGTTTGTTTAGCAGAGGGCAACTTGTCCTTTTTTGTGCGAGCGAATTCTACTTGTTTGACACCAGTGAAAAAAATCTCTAGGTTTTAACTCCAGAATGACATCTCTCTGTGTTTTATATATATATTAGTCCGGTCACCACTCCCTCTGTTGCGCCTCGAGCTGGACAATCAGATTTGTTCATTTTTCCGTGACGCATGTGAAACAAAGGAGCTCATTGGTCACCCATCATTTTGAACAAAATAAAAATGTCTCTCATGTCAGACAGTTAAGTGCTTCTATCGTTGATTCAGTCAAAATACGCAATGTTTTTCAGTCTCCTGTTATTTATTTTATTTTTTTCTGTAAGCAGCCATATTTGTTTTAATACTGACGGACCATGTGTGCCCCTGATTGGATAATCCACCCGTCAATCACACCCATCTGAGCTCAGGGAGATTCACCGGGGACCAGACTCACATCTTAAAATATTGAAGAAGTGTGTGTTCTGGATCCCACGTAAATGTTTTTAACTCCACTGTGATTTTTAAATTTTTTTTCGTAAGTAGCCATATTTGTTTTAATACTGACGGATCATGCCTGTCCCTGATTGGATAATCAACCTGTCAATCGCAGCCATTTGAAAACGGGATCCAGACTCACATTTTCGTAAAGTAAAGTACTGAAGAAGTGTGTATTCTGGATCCCAGCCAAATGTTTTTTTCAGTCTCCTGTGATATTTCTTTCCGTAAGCAGCCATATTTGTTTTAATACTGATGGATCATGCGTGTCCCTGATTGGCTAATCCACCTGTCAACCATAGCCATTTGAAAATGGGGACCAGACTCACATCTTTGTAAAGTATTGAAGAAGTGTGTATTCTGGATCCCAAGCAAATGTTTTTCAGTCCCCTGGGATATGTTTTTCCTTAAGCAGCCACATTTGTCTTAGTACTGATGGACCATGCCTGTCCCTGATTGGCTAATCCACCTGCCAATCACACCCGTCTGAATTCACCCTTGACCAGACTCACATCTTTGTAAAGTAAAGTATTGAAGAAGTGTGTATTCTGGATCCCAGGCAAGGTTTGTTAAGCAGGAGGCAACTTGCCCTTTATTGTGTAAACGAATTCTACTTGTTCAACATCAGTGAACCTCTTCATGCAAATAAATAAATATACTAATTTCTAGGTTTTAATCCATTCCTCTCGCAAATCCATGTGTCGGTATTTTGATCCCTATGTACAATGCCTTCGCACTTCCACAGAGAGACAGGGAGTGCAATAATTATCACGTTTCTATTCGTAGGCCAGGAGAAAAAAAGGCAGTCGTTTGTGTTAGATTCCAAAAGTTCACGCTCCCACCAAATATCTCGCAATAGCCAATTACAGCTCGGTAAACACAAAACGAAAAGTCTATTTTTGCATCATCAGGAATCTATAATAATAAAAAGGCTAATAAGGATCAAAAAATACCCAAGTTTGTTCGAAAAATGTCAGGCGCCAACTTTCTGTAGGCTGCCAAAGTGGAAATGAGACAATGTAAATAATGGTTTAATCAAATCTCCCTCCAGTGTAAATCCAATGTGAAATTCGCCAAAAAATACCGAGAAACTTTTTACCCTCTCGAGCTAATAACTGGCGACAGGGAGGAGAGCTTAAACAAAAGATCAGTCAAGCGTTCATCTGAATATTCAAATCCTTTTTAATAAAACTCGGCTTGATCCATTTCGCCGTAGATTTGCCGAAAACGCTCGTCTCGTACTGGAGCCAACATGGTTTTAATTTTTTGCAGCAGGAGGAAATGAAAGAGTAGCATTTGCCGGTTTAAGGAGGTTGAACCAAAGTTAGGGGTTCAATATTTAAGCGCAGACGTAACATTCATCTTTTGCTCAGGTGAGAGGCAGACGGAGCTGAGGGGCCTTTATTAAGTTATGTTTTATAGCGCGATGGATGGTACGGGTTATTAGCAGATATTGTATCATAAAATTCCAAGGAAAATGCACTTATTGTTTGACCTAATGCTGTTAGCCAGTAAAATATGCATGTCCAAAAGTAGGGCTGCAAGATTTAATTGGCGAATCGCAAACGTGCAGTTATATTTGGTTAATGCTAGTTAGTAGTTTTAAACCTATACTGGTTTAGCTAGCAGCAACTGTTTAAGAGTTAAGGTTAAAATTCCTGGATGACTTTACATATTGGACAGTGAATTCCACTAGAAGAAGAAGAAGAAGAAGAAGAAGAAGAAGAAGAAGAAGAAGAAGAAGAAGAAGAAGAAGAAGAAGAAGAAGAAGTGTGTGTTCTAGATCCCAGGCAAATGTTTTTCAATCCACTGTGATATTTTTTTCCATAACCAGCCAGATTTGTTTTACCATTCCTGTCCCTTATTGGCTAATCCGCCTGTCAATCACACCCATGTGAACTCGGGGAGATTCACAGGTGACCAGACTCGCATCTTTGTAAAGTTTTGAAGAAGTTTGTGTTCTGTATCCCAGGTGAGGTTTTTTTTAAGCAGAAGGCAACTTGTCCATTGAATTGGCCAGCGAATTCTACTTGTTAAACATCATTAAACCTCTTCATGCAAATAAATAAACATAAAAAATCTCTAGGTTTTACTGCATTCCTCTGGCAATTCAGAAAAAATAAATAAAATTAAGTACAATATCTTTCAAAATGATAACTGTTTAGTATCACAAAACAGTTGTGTGTCACTGACAACCAATGTATGGTGTTCAAATGTAAAATGCATATATTAATAATAAATACAAACAAATAAAAGGTCATTCACAAAAATAAGTACACGTAGCGAGTGCTTTTCGTATAGTTTTCTTCTTCCAACTCCTTTTCGAGCTTAAATAAGAAAAAACAAATATGTGAAATGTACTTTAAGTGTACTGGATACATGTATACTTACTTTTTGTGTTCATTAATCTGCTTGAAATAAATAAATAAATGAAAAAAATGAAAATAAGTGGTGCATAGTTACAGTGCAGGACAAGGTCTTATCTCCGAGTGCCAAAAGTTCTGTCATTAACGCCTAAATGTAACCGAAACATAAAGATGAAATAAATGAAACGTCAGAGCTTTTTTTTTTTATGTGACCATTGGGACCATTTTCCACCATTGAATTATGCTGTTTCGTTGAGGTTAGGTTTCTACACCTACACCAAAGATACGCATTATGTAAAAATACAAACCCAAATATCAAGCCTTATTACCAAAGTCTACACAGAACATCCAAACCTGTCTTTATCCCTCCACGGCGCAAATATGGCTCCTCCTGTTCTCAAGGCCTCACTAGTCATAAACAAAGTGATTTATTCAAACTTTCCATATCAGAATTCTGCTATCTAATTACTTCAGGGGGGGCGACAGCATATTCCAGTCTGCCGTGAGTTATGGAGAATCCTCTTTATGAGTGAAGTTGATGGAGGATCAGGCGAAGAGCTTGTCATAAATCCTCAATAATGCAAACGGTTGAGGAATATCTCTAAATAAAAATGCAAATGTGATTAAGAATGGGTTAGCCCGTGCTGATATGGCAGCTTGTATCATTGCAAAGATTCACCTATAGGAGGGGGGGAAAAGTGCCACGTACTAAGCAGGCACTCAAATAAATAAATAACTATTCGAAGGCATGGTCGGTGTATGGTAATTTCGTCTTAACATGCACATACAGTAGGGAGATTTACACACAGAAGCCATGAAAATATAACCCAACATTTTAATCTCAACATACGTGAGGCCCCTAACGAGAAGGTATAAAGTTTTAGGAGGGGTGAGCGTGGAAGGAAGAAGCAAAGGCTCGCAAATGCAAATGGTTGAACGATAAAGAAAAAAAAATAAGAAAAAAAGTGTGGTAGGGTACAATGCAGGAGCTTGTTAGTGACTGAGAGGCGAACAGTGAGCCTCGATAGCGACACCTCGTCACTAGCCTTTTATCTCCGCTCACCGCCGGATGAAAAATCACTGCGAATCTGCCACATCCGTCCCCCATTAGCATAACAAAGCGACGCGGATAGGGAAGAGAGAGATCGAGCTAGCTGGGCCGCGGCGACTGTCCCCTCCTCGCAAATGTCCAAGAATTGACAAAAAGGTAGAAATGAAAAAAACATGTGGCGTTTTTGTTGCTTTTGTTATAGATTCATGTTAATACCTTCTTTTGCAGACTCTTCCTCGTTCAGGCTGGATAGGAGTCAGTCTTGTCAATACAATAGACAGGCCTGGATGACCCTGATCTCTATATGCTGTTTTTTAAAAGACCTCTCTCTATTCGGTCTTTCCATCACTTGCAAATAGTACCGTGGTGATAGGGGTCTCACTTTCAAGGTTATGTATAATACTGTAGTCCGGGTTTACTCTAATGTACTGCCAATGTACTTTACAAGACACTTTCAAAACACAGGCAAATTATAAATAAGACCATCATATCTCGTGGCGTAACTTTTTGATTTGGCTGTGATTTCAAATAGTTTGGGGTTAAGAAGCGCCCCTGTCTCAATTTTAGGTTTTGATGCAAAGTTTGGGTTGGGTTGGAAGTTCTAGAAGTAGCACTATCGGTGGTTGTGAGGCAGTGGTCACGTGCGTTTAACTTACGCCCCCCCTTACCTCTGGTGTGTATAGGGCAGTACATCAAGTAGCTGTGGGCAGGAGAGTCAAAATAGGGTGACAAAGGGTCTGTTGTCTTGGGCCCCAGGGTCTTAGAGCCCCCCGCATTAATTTATATTAGAAGGGGGGCCATGTGAGGCTTCTTGCCCCGGGCCCCCAAATGTCTGTTGACGGGCATGGCTGCAGGTATTTTTCACATTGTGTGGTGTACAGTCTGTATACACATTTAAATCATGCCTCACTTGCCTCCTTTATGGGGACAAAAATCAGGTCCTCATGATGTAAATCCTTTTTATTATTAGATCAACAACATGATTTAAAGTTTATATATGGGTTAACATAGGATAGGGTTTAGGTTAAGGTTAAGCAATTAGTAACTATATAGTAGAGGTTAGGATTGGTTTCCTTAATGAGTGCAATCAGTTAATGTGGTGTCCCCAAAAGGCACGGGAAGCTAATGTGTGTGTCTGTCAGTCGCACAGACTCTCTAATACATTCTCCAAAACTCACTTCTCTTTGACAATCCTCACATTATGCAACCACGTGTTTACAAGTATGGATATACATTAGAGTATTTTCCATTGGCTTCCTGTTCTTCTTCTCTCTGTGTCAGACTGGATGAATGCAGCGCGAACAGATGCCACCTAAAGCAGAGCTGTCCCGATCGTTGGCTCCTCTCAACACTCAGCACAATGAGCACAACTGAATTACACACTGGTCTCTATCTTCCCTTTTTTAAATCCACAAAAGGAAGGACTCATCACCTCTTTCTTCTTTCTCATGCCATTTCTGTGCTCTGCCCCTCGCCTCTCCCCCCGTCTTCATACAAAGCTCATTGGGCAGAAAGAGGCAGAAAGAGGAATGGGAAAGCAGGGGGGTTGAACGACATTATGCATATGAAAATGTCCTGAAAGAGGTGTGATTTATGTATGCATTAGATGCAGATTCCATTACGGGCCAGTGGCTCAAGTGAGATCTTTCCAGAACAGCGCGGCGACCTGATCAGAGCCGCTCTCATTATGGCCACACGGGCAGCAGCCGCTCGCCCACAAAGAGCAAGAAGAAGAAGGAGGAGAGGATATTTACAACCTGGACACACGCCTCACCCGCTGGGGAGGTGTGGGGGGAGTGGGAGGGAGGTAAATTGCAATCTGCCCTCCAAGACCGCAGCAGATCAGAGCCAGCGAGCACCTGAAGACGAGAGCGAGAATGGAAATGTGCAAATGTGTCCATCTGTCCGTCCGGCTAGATTTAGATAACGGTGGTCAGCTGTGAAACGCCAGGCCTGAGAGCAATGCAGAGTAACTTAGTGAATAATAAGAACCAGAATGATTAAATACAGAGGAATTATGTGGCACTGAGGGAAAGACAGGGGTAGAACTGGAGGAAGCTTTGTTTAAAGGTTCGCTAACTTTTCAGGTAATTTATCGAGAGCAGGGTCCTTATTGAGATGTTAATGCTTTGTCTGAAATTTTCCACATTATGGCATTAAACTGATCTATTTTTTTTATTTTTGCAATCACAATCAGGTGTTTATACCTCTCAAAAATATCTTGAAAAACACACATTCCTCCAGTGAGCAGGGTCTTCGACAAACCTGACCTGTAACTTGACCTGGTGTCACCTGATTTTCTCCACTGAATTAGGTTTAATGCCATACTGTGGAACATTATTGGTAAAGTAATAATGTTTGCATGGAGACAAACAGGTGTAAGGTCCAGAAAAGTTACATATAGCCACAGACACATACCCTTTAGGTATTTGGACCTTACAACTAAAGATACTGTAAGATGTTTATTGGATTATCTGCAAGTATGGGTGGAAAAAGACGACTTATACCTCTGCTAGTTACTCTGACCATTTTCAAATCGCCTGCATATATCCTCATAATAATCATTGCCATTACTGTGTCCCATAGGGCTCCCTCCGTTCCCGTGCCGTCCGCTGCAGACCACATGCATTCCTAAACAAATGTATGCAAGTGCATGCATGTAGGCAGCCCTGGCGGAGGTGGCGTGGAGGGGGGAGGTTGTTTGGCTTGATAATCACGTGCCAGGTGGAGATAAGGAAAAAGTGTTTTGTGAAAAGAAAACATGAGCGGCAGTCCTCGGCGAGGCCTGACCCGGCGCTGCAGCCTCTGTGATTGGGGTCATCCTGGAGACTCCTCTCTGGCCGGCCTAATGTGATTGCATCGGAGCAATCCCCTTAAACGCCATCAGCTCTGATCTGCATAGTAATTGGCTGGGCTCTCCTTGGACGTAACCTTGGGGAGGGGCACTGTCACTCTCTGCCTCCTGTACCAATCACGCGCGCGCCAGTATACAGCCATGCTCGGGATCGGACGGCGTGGGCAGAGGGACTGAGGCGGAGACGGGTACACGCCGCCCGACACGGCTGAGCGGGCGCCGACGTAATGTGAAAAGACGACAAAGAAAGTCCACAGACAGGTGTTAGTAAAGTTGTGATATGTTCGAATCAACATGTTTAACAGGATGTGGACTGCGGACGGGAGCTCAAGGTTCTGAGATTGCAGTGTTGTAAAGTTGTGTGATGAATGGGTGTATAAAAGATATGACTCTCTATAACATAAACAAACAGAATATGAGAGAGAGAGATGCATGTGTAATGTAAGTGAGTTGGTTGGCTTCTGTACATAACTTAACGTATTTTGAAGTACACGATTTTGGAAGTAAGTCACTGTTACATATACAATTCAATTAACCCCCACTGACTCCCTTTGCGAACAGTTTGTAGACCACTTCATGAGGAAGATAAACACAGACCAGATGTGATATTTTATCTTGTCAAACTACTGTTTTTAGCACATCTGAGTGTTTGTCTGTACCAGTTTTGTCCTAGTTAATGCCGAGACTCTTGATAAAGCTTTCTCCTCAGTAAGGACGTTTAGATCCAACTCCATTTAAGTCATTTTATGGATCTTTTAGAGACAAGCTTTTAAACATCACGAATAGCTCTCTTTCAACCTGCACATGCTCCCTCTTGGTGGTGTCATCAGGAGACACGGACTTAACTTCCACAGTTATGTAGATGATACGCAGCTTTACATCTCCGCGTCTCCTGATGACACCGGGCCAATGGATGCTCTTTTTAACTCCATTTTAGATATCAAATCCTGGATGGCAGAAAACTTTCTCCAGCTTAACCAGGACAAAACTGAGGCTTTAGTCATCGGTCCTGAGGCTCAGAGAGAAAAACTTTTACCCAAACTACGAGCACAGTTTTTCAACCCAATCTCCACAAGTAAAAAAAAATGTGCATCATTTTTGACTCTGAAATGGCTTTTATCCCAAATATTAAGTACATCACAAAAATATTTTTTATCACCTAAGAGTCCGCCCCATTCTCTCTCGGGCCAACACGGAGATGCTGATGCTTTTATCACCAGTTGAATAGACAACTGTAATGCCTTGCCTCCTGGTCTCCTCAACAAGAATATTTCAGGTTTACAATTACTACAAAGTTCAGCAGCACACGTCCTGACTATGTTCTTAGATTCTAGTTCTTAGCTTCTAACTCACATTGTTTTATCACTTTTAGGATCTCCAGTGTTTCCTCTGTTGGTGTTTGGGCCTCATCTCTCCCCTGGGCCCTGTGTCGGTGTCTTAATGGCAGCGGGCGGCTCTCTGCTCCTGGCTCTGATGATTCTTCCTCAATTGGTTCGTCTGTAATCAGCCTCATTTATCTGGACCTAGCCTTAGATACTTTAGCGTGCAAGTGTGTGCGTGTGTGTGTGTGTGTGTGCGTGCATGTTGGTGAGACTGTGCACGTGACTGAGTTGTACGATGGTGTGGGGTCGGGCAGCTGTGCGGGTCGGGTGGTCGGGTGGAAGGGCATGTGGGACTGTTTTTCATGACTGTTTGATTTGAAATATTTATTTATTTTACTATTTTCTTTCTTTTTGTAGTCTGAGATTTTATGTAGACAGTTTAATCAATCATTTTCAGCTGTCACCTTCCAGAAAGAAGAGCCAAATATATTAAGTTCATTTGGAGTCTGCAACCAAGTGTGTCATGAATGCATTCCTGGACAGGTTGGTGTTCCTTGCCTCCCACTTGTGTCCTACAAATAGATACAGGAGATGATGCAGGGAGGGACTCTCTCAGTCTTGCAAAAGTAATAAACTGATTAGAGAGAAGATGGTCTGGAAAATCAGAATAAATGTTGTTAAAACTATTTTTGTTTTGTTTTTATGTGACTCTTAATCATGAAGTAAATGAGTCGGGATTAAGATGGTGAAGTTTAGACACCTTTTTTCTTTTTTTTGAGACAAGGATGACCAAAACCTTCAACTGACGAAGAATACTATACAAGATACTTCAACTCAGCTCTTTAAGTTCATTTAGGCTACTATAGATTACCCAGTAGCTCAGTTAGTAGAGTGTTCGTCCACTGATCCGAAAGTTTGAATCCCGCTCTTGACATAAACATCATTGGTTGAGCGGTCAGATCCACTGACCCACAGGTTGACATTGTAATTCCAGCTCCCACAGATGAATGCCGTCGTTGTGTCCTTGGGCAAGACTCTTAACTCCCACTCCCCCGGTGTCTGAATACACTGGTGTATGAGTGTGTGTGCGAATGGGTGAGTGGTTCCTTGATGTAAAGCGCTTTGAGTGCCTTGAACGTGGAAAAGCTCTGTATAAAAATGTGTCCATTTACCATTTACCATCCATATTAATAGTTATAATAATTATTACAAATTGCTGGGTGCTGTTAGAATACTGAGACCGTGTCAAACTACCCAACTGTAGCTTTAAACCTGCTGCTGATGAAATTCCAAACATCATACGATCCATAGACAACCGCAAGTGCGAGCATTTAGTATCTGACACGCGGCCCCCTTGAGTTAGTGCTTTCCAGGCAGCCCAGTGCAGCCGATAGCGCCTGAAAACCTTTAAATCCGAGCGGAGCATAAATTAATCTCTTTTCATGATCAACAGTATTTCATATCATCACGCCGCCCAAGTACAGTGAGATAGAGGTTAAGTCATGTCGCTGCCGTTCCATTTTTCAAACAAACCCCGTAACCTTCTCTCTTTTTGTCCTTCTTGCATCAGCACTATTTGTTGAAGATCTTAACGAAAGACAAAGCAGCAAATGTATATTTTATGAATGTGCGCCTCTGGTTTATCTTCCTTTGTGGGGCTTGTGTATACAATCGGAAACCAGCTCTGCAAAGAGAAAAGGCGCGTTTCTTCTGTCTGTCCCCCGATGTCAACGACAAGGTAAGTTGTGGCTTCGCCTGGCTTTTTGATATGCATTTCAAACAGGGGAGAACTTCACAAACCATCCACGCCTAATTTGCAATGGAGATTTTTTTCCCTTTTTTATTATTATTATCTGTTTCCTCTGCTTCGCAAAACAGTCACGAGTGTCAAGCGAGTGACACGTTTGTTTTTTGCTGTAATGATTTGCGCAAACTTGAGGTCTGTTCTGTTTTGTTCCTTCGACAGTTTGACCTAGTTGGAGAGCAAGCGCGTCCCTACGTTCGCTCCCTCGCTCATGCATTGTTAAAGTTGTGGGCCTCCAATTGGCACTCCAAAGTTGTCACATGTCGCAAGAAGCTAATAGTAACTGTGTGCTAATTATAACCATTGAGCCCAGCGCAAACAGCATGACTTCACAGGGAAACATGGCTCGTGTTAGGGTCAGGTTTTGTGCAAGGTTAGGGCAAAGGGTGAGGCGAAGGGTTAGTTTGACTTTGAAATCCACTCTCGCCTGTAAAGTGGCACTCCCTCAGTTTTAAGTGCAACATTAAACCACTATGCGATCTTTTCATCCTCACTTCTGACTAACCCTCCGCTTGGCCACAGCCCTATTGGATAATTCATTTGAAACATCAGCGCCGAAATGGGCCCAAGTGTCTGAGGGAAAAGTTTTTCTGAGGCGAATGGCGGAGAGTGAAAGAGAGTGAAGGGGGGACTAGCATGGGGCCCGCAGGATTTGACTGGAGCGCACCCAGCCTGGAAAAAAGGCAAAAATATAAAAAATAGAAGTGGAAGTGCTTTGTTAGAAGAGCGGGAGGCATCCCTTGGGCTGTCTCTTTGAATAAGCCGCGAGTAAAGGCTCCAGCACCCTCCTCCTCCACTCCCCTCCCACCACTCTCTTCTTCTACCCCTTCCCCCCCTCCTCCTCCATCCCCCCCCTTCTCCGTCAGAGCGACAGAGGCATAATTGTGCCAGGGGGTTTTAGGTGCGGTGACATATCTGTCACCTGGAGACGAGCATTCCGGTGGTATACCTTGCTCTCCGGAGAAGCCTGGCTGTCCCGTTTGGGGGGCACAGAGAGAGGGTGATGGAGAGAGAAGAGGAAGGGGATGGCTTCCCCGCCTGTTTGTTGACTTTTGTCACTGCATTTTTGATGCTTTGTAAACTTTTCCCTAAAGTTTTGTTGCTATGTGCCATGACACATAGCGACAATATTTCCAACAGCGCTCGTTCCTCCTGTGATTTTTATTACACATATCCACATGGCTCAGAACGGCTCAAGCTGCTTTCTCATTTTAGTGTTTGTTTTAAATTATGTACAAAAATTATGAAATGAGTTGTCTTCCAATTATCTGCTGGTAGCCACGGAAGCCTGACTGTCCAGCGCAGACATAATTTTTGTTCACTGGGACTTTGATGCGTTGCAAACTTTTTACTAAAGTTTCATTTCAACACTACACGTATTGACATACAGTGGACATTTTAATGCTTTTTTGTGGTACACCTTGCTCTCCGGAGAAGCCTCGCCATCCCATATCAGAACGTACCACTTTTTATACTCACTGAAACTTTTCCCCAAAGTTTTGTCAGCGTGCGTCCCAACCTCTTCCCAACAGCACTCCTCTTTGTGTTTTTGTTCAGTATGAAATCCACATCTCGATATGGCTCAAGATGCTGTCCTTCTTTGAGGCTTGGATCCTGGTTTACATAAATTATGAACTACGTGGTCTTACGACTGCATCCACTGCTTTCAAACAGAACTTCCCTCACTGTGCAGCCAAATCAAGAATTCTGTTGGCAGTGAGAGATATTGAATTTGACAACTCCAAGAAAGACTTTCTGGAGGATAGCGCTTTATTTTGGGTGACCTAATTGTACGCTCCCCATGGCTGCTTCTTGTGCGGTATATCTACCCCCCCTCTCTCCTGAAACAGCTTCATTTCTACATTCAAATTATTCATCATATTTTTTCCTGTTTTTTATTTCTTCACTTTTCATACCTTTGGTGTTCTCTGCGGGGACTTGAGATGAGGAGGAGAGGAGGAATAAGGATGGGAAAAAAACGTCTTCTTTGTTTTTTTGCTCACAAGCTATTGTTGAAACACCTTAAGTCTCTGGTGTACGGCACAAGCTGAAGTGATAGACAGGGCTGCCCTATTTACAGCCAGATTAAAAAGAATCACGCAGGAAGACGCCGCTAAATGATGATTGTCTATGACATTTAACAATTGATTAAAGAAAGATAAGTTTTAATAGGTGCCGCTGCTGCTGGTAATGTGGGTGTTTGAGGGAAAGGGGAGGGGCCGGCGCTTCTTCACCAAAGACACTGTTTTTACACATGCCATATTCTTCTGCTTGTAACAATGAAGTGATAAATTTAACATAAAAACATCCAAACCACATCAAAACCAGCGCAGATATTGAAGTTAATGACGGCTGTTTTAAAGTTGTACAAACAAGCGGGACTTTTATTCAAATACAGTGACGCAAAGCAGCCGTCTTTGTGTAGCTAATAAGAATCACTTTGCTTTTTTACAGTCACTGAAACAAGCTGGATCAGAGCTACATGGGGGTTCCTGGGTTTGCTTTATTGAGAAGGTGAACGTAAAATAATTTAGCGACACAAGAAACGACATAATTTTAGGTCAGGCCAAAGTTGAGCGCTGATTTCAAAACTCCAAGAAAATAGAGCTGTCAGTTGTAGCTTATGTTCGAAACTCACCTTATTTTAGTAGAAATGAATAGGTTTGGCTAAGTTCTATATCTGTAAAGGTTCACTATGTAACTTTTCTGGTGGAGGGTACAGCACCTGCTTGTCTCCTTCTAGATGTTGTTTCTTGAATTTTCCATTGTAAACTCATATAGAACTTATCGATGATTTCACAGCTAAAACAAAACATGGAAATACACTTTTACTTTTACAGCTAGATTACTAGAGTTTGCATTTTTATTGAAATTGAGTCCGGAAACGTTTCAAAGTTTATATTTTTGTCCATACAGAACAGTACGGTTTGAATTTAGCTCATTGTCTTGAAAACAACGACAACATTCATTATTCATTGCATTGCGTTCCTCAAACCTTCTATAAAAATCTTTACTAAACCATCAGCGCATTCCACTATTTTTTGCTTTGCTCTGTTACCGTGGAAACATCGTGAGAAGTATTTTTCCGTACTCCCCGCGCACACGTGGATAAGTTATGTCAATATTGTCAAAACCTTCTGTCAGTCCCCGCCTCGCCGCATGCTAATTACAATAGTGTTACTAAAGGGAACCATAGCGGAGACACGGTGCACCAGAGCGAGTACAAGTCTAGTGACAGCGAGATAGACACGGGATGAGAACTTCCAACTCCAACACATCTGCCGCTAAAAGGGACCGAACTGACATGAGATTTGCGTGGGCCAACTTTCCAAAATAGACTCAAAGAAGTGCAGGAAAAACGCTGTCGGCAAAACGTCTCGGTCAAGCGGTTATCAAAGCGCCGCGCTGGCTTTTGCAAAGACACGTTGCGTAACATTATTTTTAGCTTGTTTTTCTATACGTTGGCAGGTGTGACAAACTTATCAGAAAGTAGATTGAGTTAGCTGGCTGGCGTCTAAGAACGGCAGGAATATTTTTAAACGTAAACAAGCGAATGCATAATTTTTCCACAGAGAGCGAGAATTTGTGGAAGTTGTCGCGCGCGTAAAAGTTGAATGCGGGAAAAATTAGTCCCAGCAGGTTGTTTTTCTGTCGCTCAAAATATTTCAGTCACTAAACTTTGTGAACAAAAGTGTCACATAACAAGTTCCCCCGCCAACTCTGACAAATACGACTTAATCTGGGGGTAATGAGCTAGGCTGAAGTGCACTCTAAAAAATCTGTTTCTTTACTAAACTATGGCTCCATTAGCGCAAAACAGCGGCTGTGATAAACAACTGATATTCCTTTGTTCATCGAATTAGCGCTGACCGAAACGTAAAGGTGCTGTACCTGATTTTTACTGTCTTAAATACGTGAAAAACAGAGCTAGTCGGTTTTAAACAGTGCGGTGGTCCAGAGTTGAGTTTATTTGCACTTTTCACGACTCTCAGAGGCCGGAGTGGAGTTTGGCAGTGACGGCGAAGCTAACGACGGCGCGCACTTCCTGTTTATCGGACCATAAAATGCTTTCTAATTAGATACAGACAGCTCGCAGCAGACACATTTTGACCTCAAGAGCTGCTTATACAATATATCTGTACTGTACAAATTTTGTTCAGATTGGAAGTACGGTTTTACAGGTACAGCGGCCTTAAAAATCTTAAAAGTTTATCTTTGTTTATGCAGAGCAGAAGATAAAATTACGTTGGGAAGTTGGTTGGCAAAATATCGTTGCAAGGGACAGGATTTGCGCTCTTACCTCAAAGTAAGTCCGTCAGCTTGTATTTCTGGGCGCAGTGGGTATTTCTGTGTGGAGTTTGCACGTTCTCCTCACGCACGGCTGGGTTTCCTTGTTACTTTGTTTCTATTTCAAACAAAAACATGAAAAAACTACAACTAGGTACTTGGGAGATTTTAGATTTAGGGCTTAAACTGGTCATTCAAATTCAGAGGTACAGAAAGATTCTTCATACTTGATTTTAAGTCACTGCATTATGTAACTTTTTTTTCCTGGAGGAGGATCTACCACCGGCTCGTCTCCACGGAGAGGCGCTTAGCCTAGAATGTTCCACAGTATGGCGTTAAAGTCGTCTATATGGTTCTAGACATTCACACACCAGTTTAAAGAGACACTGGAGGCGAGGTGAGTTAAGTGTCTTGCCCAAGGACACAACAACAGCATTCATCTGTGGGAGCTGGAATCGCACCGCCAACCTGTGACGTTTATGTCGAGAGCAGGATTTGAACAGTCTAAAACACTCTACCGGCTGATCTACTGACTATATCCATGGAGAGAAGCGGGAAACGCATCCGGACCCAGTTACAGGTCAGATCTGTGGAGGTCCATCCTACACCCACAGTGAAATAAATGCTAAATATATTTTTTTGCCATATTGCGGCGCATTCCGAGCATTAACAACTCGATGGAGACGAGCGGTAAAGTTACACAATGCACCTTTAACCACGCCCACCTGAACATCTCAACTCAATATCTCAACGTATATAACAAAACCCATTCTGTGCATGTTTTTGTCTGCCCAGGTACAGATCTTTTAATTCCTTTTCAGAGATTTTCACTATGCACATTTTTAGTTCCAGCAGAAGACAACCAAGATTAGAAGTTCAATCCAGAAAATTAGTCCCAGTGGGGTGTTTCTTGTCACTTTAAGTCTTAAACTATTTCCCTTCCAAAAAGTTTGAGCACAAAAAGTGTCAGATAACAAATCACGTCCCCCCGCCAAGCCTGACAAATACGACTTAATCTGAGTGTAATGAGTTGGGCTGCGCTGTGCCGTAAATAGTCTTGTTTGTCTCCGTAGGGCACAGCGCTGGCCTGCGGAAGGTTCCTGGCAGGTCTGTGAAGTGTGGCGCTGCCCTGTGGGGATGGCGCGGGCTCACAAACCCCCCTG
>KN481946.1:2194-13924 GCA_000787095.1 Periophthalmodon schlosseri | reverse complement strand
ACAAAAATACCTTTAGTTTTCAGTCCTGTTAAAAAATGTAGTGGAGTAGACAGCACAGATACCTGCTCTCAAATGTAGTGAAGTAAAAGTAAAAAGTACCCAGTTTAAAATGTACTTGTGCTTGTAAAATTTGTACTTCACTACGACTTTTACTTCTTTACGTTCCACCACTGGGTATTAGCAAAGTAGTTACTAAGCCTGAATCATTCTTAAAAAACGATTTCTCTTTGTCCATGTGTAAATGTTCAAGTTTAAAGTGTGAGAGTTAAAGTTTAAACTCAGAAAATGTGTTCCCATGTTTTAATGGAAACTTTTGTCCGCTGTTATGAGTTTATACGACGATGGACTTCAAATGACGGCGCGTTACTAGAGGCCGACGGAAATCTCACCAAAGTCAGACGATACTTCGACCGCTCCTGCTCAATAGGGGTTTTTTTTTCACTTCCTTCTCAAACTCACATATTAATAAATCAACATAGGCACAGTACAATAGCACCAAATATCTCACTTATTTTGAAGGACTCTAGCTGTCTTTGGAACACGAGCAGTCAAGGTGAACAAGTACACCGAGTATTTGAAACTTTTCCACAAAGTTGAGCATAAAAGCGACGCACCTCATATGTGTCCAAGATGTGAGTTCGACTTTTTTTTTTTTTTTTTTTGCACATTTCTGAACAGGTGCTGCAATACCCACAACAGAAATCCGAAAACTCACCTCTAAAAACTAAACTCAAAAGGCAAAAATAAAAAAGTGGGGACCTAGATGAAGGAGAGGAAGAGGGCCATGAGGGAAGGAGACGGGATAGAAGCGGAAGAGTGGAGAGGAGGAAGATCATAGCCAGGGAAAAGACGAGTTAAAGATCTTAAAGATATGCAGAGTGCAGAGGCATCCAGGCAGGAGGAGGAGGGCGGATGATAGAGAACCAGAGACCGTAGGGGACTGTCCTCATTCTGTTTCCCCAAGCTAACCCCCCGCGTTCGGGCCGACTGCGCCATTTCAGCTACACAGCAACCGCGTGTCCCGTATGTCCCGGCAGAGTATCCTGACGAAAACGAGGGACTGGAAGAGGAGAAGTTTGCTCTCTCTCCGTAGGCGTGTTCTTCATTTCAATTACAAGGGCCGTGTATTCCTTTAGGGCGAGGCCGTGTCGTGTGATCCGCGCTAATGCAGGGCCCAGCGCGAGGGGGAAGACGCCGCCATTATCTGCATATTATATAGGTCCCGTGAAGTACAGAGGGGGAGCAGGGCAGCGGAGGAACAGCTCGTGTTAAACTTACATAAAGGAGCAGTCAGTATTTATAACACTGATTATTAAGGGGGCTTATGCTAAACATGTGGGTATAGTTGTTTGTACAGCGTGTGGAAGCAACAAGAGGAAACCTGGAAATCTGAAAGGAAAAAGGCCATTTCCGTGAAAACCGGGACTGCACAATGTTTCGCTATATGTGTGTGTTAGAACTGTCATATCAAGACTGTTTTAAAGGCACAGTGTGTAACTTTCTGGAGGTGGCACGTCACTTGCACGAGTTAGAAATTTAAAACCGTACCTCGGAACACTCTCCGTGGAGATAAAGACACTTTATTGCGGAAACTTATAGGACAGTTCCGTGGAAACAAGCTGAGGAAGGCCCTTCTCCGGGCGAAATAAGTCAGGTTTGTGGAGACGCGAGCCCACGCAGCGTAATGATGATGAAGTTTTTCAGTGCAACAAAAATGAAAAACTTTTATTTTCTATTTTGGGAAAGAAAGTTACGTACTGTGGCTTTAATATACTTTTTAGCGCAAAATTATAGCTATATTAAAACAGATGTACTCACCTTATTATGCAAAATGGACTTTGTAGCGCTTGACGTTGTGATGACGTTTACGGAGGCGTCGGCTCCCACTGGGCACTGCAGTTTTTTAATGCAGAAATCATCTGACGTCTTTCTTTTATTAAGTCGTTTTAGTTCAATATCAAGATTTAAATTGTCCAAATTACAACATAATGATCCACAGGTGTCACAGATTATAATTTTAGAGCGGACACAAGCACAATACGTCTGCTTTAACGTAGCAGACAAACTCTGTCACAACCAAGACCGATGAAGGCTACTGTATTTAACATAAAAAAATCATACATAAAATCTACTTCTTTTTATTTATTTTACACTGAAATGTCGATTATTGCACGAGACAATATTGCGCAGGCTTTAAAACCCAATGATACATTTGATTATTTCCATTAGCAACACAGCTCCTTTGATAAAATACAGCCCAAATTTGCCCCAAATGTCTATAATCTGACCCCTCTTGCCTCATTCTCGATCAGACACAGCCCCGGTTTGATTTGCCTGCAACACTTACTGAGCTCTGGCCCTCAACACTACTTTAGTAATAGATCTATTTGATAAAAGAGGCCTAAAAGCTGTGTTCATTTGAGCTGTCAGAATTATAGCTGAGAGTAAGGCTTAGAGAGGCCAGAGTGACAAGAAATTACGGGGGAGAGAACAAGAGATACATTTGGAAAATCACCCGAATCTGGACTCTATATATTTGGTTTGTAATTGCGCCGCGTGCCCTGCCGCTCCCGCTAAAACCGTGCACTTGATTCTCCGGGATTTCAACAACTCAACAAGTGCTCACTATCTCAATTGAGAGATTAGGCGTCAATAAAAAAAAAAAAAAAAATATTTGTGGGTTTAAAATGTTTTTAAAGGGACAGAGTATGTGAATAGAATGGATCTCAAAATATGGACATCGTGGGCAGTGAATAAAGTAATTGAATCTGTAGATATATGGGGTTTGGCTGATGGTTTTTCAAATGAGATGCAGCAACTTTGTGGAGGTGGCACTTCACACATGCATGATTCTTTGGAAACAGAAAGTTAAAACCATACTTCGGAACGTTCTCCATGACGACGAGTACGTTTCATGCCATATTGTGAGTTAATATAGCCAAAAAGAGCAGCATTTCCACGAAGACAAGTCAAAGCTACGCAGTGGGGCTTTACATATCCTCGAAGCTTTGAGCATTTGGTTGAAAATTTGTAGATTTCTCGCCGCTTCTGTTTTTCAGTTACTTCCAAATGACTCACGGACAAGCGCGTGTACGGAAGACATGATTTCAGCTTTCACACAGCTTTTGAAAACATCGAGTGCGAAACCAAAACTCGTCAAAACAAACGGATGTATTGGGACATGAGGTGTCTGAAAACCCCGCTGGCGTCTGCTGCGCTCTCCCCCGACCGGACCTGACCCCGCGAAGGCGATTTCGATATGTTTTTTTAGTCAGAGACCCCAATTTTATGCAGATGTTGGGGTCTAGTGTTTGTTATCTTTAGCGGGAAAGGTAAAAGGATGGGTCAAATGTAGATGATGCATTTTGCTACGGGGACATTAGTTTACCTTGACCTTGAAAAAGACCAAAAACTGCCTTAAATTGAAACATGATGAGACCTGCAGTTATAAAGTGCTGTGATCATATGAAGGCCACTTGAAACAGCTACTTCCCAGTCCCCGCCTCAGGGATTCAGTGTTTGGTGAAAATGTATCATAACTACATCTTAATTAGCCTTAAGAGTGGAAGGGCAAGTTTATTTGTACAGCACAATTCGTACACAAAGTAATTCAAAGTGATTTACAGAATAAGGACGACAATAAAGAGCATGATTCATAATGAACAGTGGTGGAAGAAGTACTCGGTTTTGTTACTTAAGTAAAAGTACAGATACTGGAGCAAAAAATAGTCAAGTAAAAGTAAAAGTATCACATGAAAAATCTACTTAAGTAAAAGCATTAAAGTACGTGTTTAAAAATGTACTTAAAGAGTAAAAAGTAAAAGTATTTCACACAGTTTTTCAGATCTAATAAAGCTTAAAATGTAGGGATTTTGATAAAGATTTTGTTCAACAGAAACAATAGATTTTTTTTTATTCCTAGCTGTTTTTATTTGTAGATTCTTGTTTGCGCAAATAAACCCCTAAAAATAAACCCTCAGCCTTTTCAACAGGTCTCACACTATAATAAAAAATACTTTCCCTTTTCAGTCCGTTAAAAACGTCAACAGGTCTCACACTATAATAAAAAATACTTTCACTTTTCAGTCCCGTTAAAAACGTAGTGGAACAGAAAGTACAGATACCTGCTCTCAAATGTAGTAAAGTAAAATTAAAAAGTATCCACTTTAAAATCTACTTAAGTAAACTACAGATACCTTTTTAACTTAAGTACAGTACTTTACTACTTTTACTTTATTACCTTCCACCACTGATAGTGAACCAATAGTTTCTTAAGAATGATTTAGGTGTAGTATTTACTTTATTAAGGGGTTAGAGTTAGTAGGTTTAGTGCATTCATTGAGTAGTTTTAAGCCTGAATCTTTCTTAATAAACTTTTTCATTCATTCACTGTGAAGGAAGTCCCTAGTCATGCTTTATTAACACTAATTAAGCAGTCATTACAAAGTCTTACCGCTATTTTAATCAAATTTTTACATTTACATAGACAACTGAATCAATTCCTTATTATTTTCCCTTTTTTAAATTACATTTGTGAAGAATTATATATATATTTTTTTATAGCCAGGCCTCCATTTTAGTATTAACATGTACAAAATACAGTTTGAATTGTTCAAATACACTGTCGTTTACTGGTTACTGTATTTGCAGGGTACAGCCTAAAACCTTCAGCAAAACAGAAAAAACACACAGAAAACACACACTGTACACGCACACACACACACACACACACACACACACCTCACTTCACAGCATTGTTGCACTCCTATTGTTAAAGTCCAAAAAATAAATGAAGAAACGTTGCCTTAAAAACCTGATTAATCTCCCCAGCGCTTTGCAGAATAAAAATGCTATTTCTACCGTTTATCTACCTGAGTTTTTTTTTCTTTTCTTGGTATAATCTTTGGTTCAATTTCAGACGAATGCGGCTGTTTTGTAGTGTGACTTCCCTTTTCAAAACCTACTGCTTTTGTGCGAGCTGGAGAATGTGTTTTATTTGTATTTATGCATATGAATAGCATACGCTGAATGCCAGTGATTAGATGGCTTAAGTTCCCCTTCAGAGTTCATATCGTCTATAAAACTGTCCAATTATGTGTTCATGAGCTCGGAGGCTTGTGCGCTCGTGCCTGGCTGTGTGTAAAAGCACGCGCAACACTGCCACCTATGGAGCGCCCAGCCAAATCCTACATGCATCCATTAGCACTCAACATTGTTTCATATTATTCCCCATTTAAAACCTCAAACTTTCCCAAACAAATTTCCATAACTTCACCTGCGCGTGCATTGTTGTTGTTTTGCAAAACATACCTCACACAATTGAAAGTGATTATATTTTTAGGGAGGGTGGGTTTGCTAATAACTCCGTTTTTTTGTCAAGTCTATTATGGTGGAAAAATTTGAGTGAAATTCCGACATAATACCTTGTCAGCGGCGCCGTGGCAACATCTAGCTGTGAGCGAGAGAGTAATTTTTCGCTGTGTGGAGTCGGATTCGGAGCAGGGGGAGTTTTTTCTGCGTCTGATAACTGCCAAAATAACAGCACATAATTAGGCCCTTTAGAGCATCGGGTGTCTCTTAACAAAGGCACCTGCGATTCCCGTGGAGTTTTGCGCACACCCCGAGTGATTGTCATTTTTAATCTGGCGCCCCTGCTGAGGCTTCTTCTCCGTGCAGCGGCCGACTGTAGGGTGCCGAAGGTAGATGTGTGTATTTTGGTGTGTTTTTTTTCCTCTCTCTCTCTCTCTTTTTTGCGCGTGAGAGAAAGAGGAGTAAACTACGCGCAGCCAGGCGTGCACATGAAAGACGACATGGAGTGTGCTGTTGTGTTGTGTGGGATCGCTGTGTGTACGCGGCGGTCGTTTTATTAACTGTTTTAATCGCGTATTCCGAGCGTAACTATAGGAACGTGACTCGCGCTTGTTACAGAGAGTGACATAAGACTGGTTGGGAGACTGGAGGTTAACGCCTGTCAATCCTCCTGCACGGCTAAATTATTCTAGATTAGTTATAATTATTCTCAGAAACGATTTATGTTTCATTCTGATTGTGTATTTCTTGAACTTTGAACTTCTTGAACTTTGCCCGGCGAATCCAGACTGATATCTCATGTGTTTTTATCGATATCACTCTGGTCCCTCCCTTGCGTGATTACGTAGAGTCGTTTTTTTTTTCTGTGACGTTGGCCTGTCACGATAACAAATTCTGAAGCGCGATATGTTGCTACAGAGAAGTACAACGATAAACGATAATACTGAAACTACTTTATGCCGCTGACAAAATCACCGTAAACCAGGATAATCCCAGTGAATCATTTTGTAAATAGGCAAATAGCAGAATGAAGCAATAATCAGCCATAGAAGTGACTTATTCAACCCTCTACCGCTCAAATCTCATTGTAATACAACAAAAATAACAAAAATCTCCTCGTTATTGCAAAGAAAGTGTAAACGAATGTACACACGATAAATAAAAATAAAAATATATTGTTTCAGCTTGTTTCAGTCGTTCACATTGGTCACCTATGATTTACAAATAAAATCAAACTTACCTCACCTCAGATTAACAGAGATTAGAACTTTGTCCATAGATTCTGCAGAAATCTGCCATGTTTTTTCCGATATGCTGGACCAGGCGTGTCCTTATTGGTTAATCCACCTGTCAATCACGCCCATTTGAAAAGAGGGAGATTCACTAGTGACCAGACTCACATCTTCATCAAGTATTGAAGAAGTGTGTGTTCTGGATCCCACACAATGAACTTTGAACGTTGCAACACTGGAATTCCCCCATTGTGTTACAAATAAGGTAAAAGTGTCTATTGAATGTATAATAGGCTAATAGTTTTTTGTTTGTTTGTTTTTCTTTAGCATTAGCGCTCTCTGGTTTATGTACTTCCGTAACTGGATTTAGATCCTCATATTTTCAGGTTTTGTTCATTTTTATAGCACCATATAAAACAAACTACAAGTCATGGCCAATGTTGCAGGCCTAACGCAGACAACACACACACTTCCTGCTGTAGTCACATGTTCGAAAGGAGGCGGGGCCTAGAATGTAAAATGATACATTAAAAGTTGTGACTTCTGCGCATTACCAGCAAAGTGATAAGCATTATTCAGACTGTTTATTCCTAAGTGAGAATAATGCAGTACTGTTTCTGTACACCATCGTTTTTAAAAGTATGATTTTAAAATATAGCTATGTACTTGGCCTATGTCTGGGGAAAGATAACTATAACTTTGTATGTTGCCATGACAATACTGGTTGAAACGCGCAATTTCAAAATGGCGTTTATATGGTCTCCTTTGTATATCGACTAAAATTATATGAATTTACACACAAATCATGAGGCCTCAAATCTAAGCTGGTTCATAGTAACGTTACCTGATGCAGAGACGGATTTGGCTCTACATGTTCGCAAACGCGTCTCATAACAACCCATTTTGCTGCAAGTGAATGAAATAATCTGTTGTGAACATGCTCCCCTCATCGACGCTAGCTCCGGCAGCTGACAAGAAAGACACCCCTCTCTCTCTCCCTCTCTCTCTCTCTCTCCTCTCCCATCGCTCCAACTCCTGCCTCCCAATAAAGAAACAAACAAAAAGCCAAATAAACCCGTAGCAATTCCTCCGCAGTGCAGCCATCCACATCTTGGACGCTGCCAGGTTTGGGGGAAATCATTGGGATTGTTTACCCCCACCCCACCCCACCCATCCCAACACACCCTCCGTATCTTCATCTCCCCGTCCTCTTCCTCCTCTCTTCTACAAAATGAGATGCCCGTGTGTGATCGCCTGAGCCAATTTGCAGACCCATGTGGCACCCTTCCCTTCAGACCTGGGCATTGTGCCTCCCGCTCCCTGGCAAAGAGGCGAGGAATTATTTTTATCCCCCAAACACGCGGATATGCACCGATGATTTCAAATGCCTGCCTCGCACATTGTCAGGCATGATTTTGGCCAAGTGCCAAACCTATTATATTGATCTCTCTTTCTCTGTATTTCAATAGCCACAGACAATGCAGATTTAGTGCAGAACATATTAGGGAAATAGAAATCAGACTCAAGGCTGCAGAGTTGGAGGAGTAGCATCATAAGGTTTCAGGTCGAAAATGGTGTAAACAGTGGTGCAGTTTATGCAGAGCATTTGTGTTGAATATGACTGAATTAATCCAGGTACAACAAAGAGCCTTTAGGACAACAGCATCTGAAGTCACACACTTCAAATGTAGAAAACAAGGTGTTTCCTGTAGTTTCCTGTACAAACATGCTATCAACACAAACCACAAAGTATGTTTTATTTACCCAAGACCTTGCAAGATCAAATTCGCAATCAGATTTCAGGACAACAATGAAAACTGTGTTCCGTGTCCTAAGAGCTAAAATTTCTAAAAGAATCTCATGAGCAGTGCAGGAGATTATCAAAAGGAACCGATACTGTTGATGTGCATCTCCAGCACGTTTCACAGAGGGCATCGAGAACCTCGGAGATAACGTGGCCCTGGTCAGGAGTAAATATACAGTAGACTGAAGAAAATAATACAGATTCTCCAGAAAACCTGACTTGGGCATTTTTGTAAAAGACACGCTGGTTTTGATGGTACATTGCAACAGCATCTTGTAACTTTGAGCTCCAGTAGTGCCAGTTTCAATATATATATTTTTTCATTTACTTGTTTATACTTACTTTTTACTTTTCAGTAAAACAGAACAGAACAGAGTGCCCATGAAAAAGAGTCTAAGTGCTCTCATCGAGTCTCCTTGTATAAATGCAGATAAATAAATAAATAAATAAATATTGCTGAAAAATGGCTATGTGACTTTTTTTTAACCTATATAAACATCACATTTTTTATTTATTTTTTATTTATTTTTTTGAATAATCACAAGTAAATACAGATGAGTGGGCGGGAACAGGGGGTAGGTGAAAACAGACATTTTTAAAGCACCCAAGCCTCAAATGCGGGACAAATACAAATACTCAAACTTACATTAACCAGAAAAATACTCGCTACAGATGAGGCAAAACCATTATAACATTAAAAGCTCATAAAAGTCCATTTTACATAAGTCCCCTTTTGCTTTGAGGTGAGGTTACTAACAATTGCTACATCTGAATAAATTACTGAAAACACACCGTTTTGTTTCAACCCTGGGGTCAAATTGAAGCAATCAACCCCAAAACAAATAATCCTTTTTGTTGTCTAACCCACTATACTGTCACTCTTTGATCCAGCACCAACTGTCTAATTACTTCCTGACACATCCTTATCGTGTCATTCACAATCACAACATTTCAGCCATTACTTTTACTTATTTATTTTCTGTCGCAGCTTATTGCTTTGGCATCTGATCCTTTTCCTTGGAGTGTGTTACTGGCACGCTGGCCCTGGCTCGGTTTCGGAAAGCGACTAGACCTCCGATGTTTGCCGAGGTCCACGCGGGAATATTCGGCGTGTTGAAACTGGCAGTCGCGGCGTTGTCAGCTAATGAGCATGTCTATGAGAGAATGATTTGGTTGTTTCCTAAGAGGGGAATCACACGGAATGGCTAAATGGGAGCTCTCCGAAGAGAAAAAAAAAATCTTGTTGGTACCGTGTTGGGAGACCAGCGGATTGGAGAACTGTCTGTCTGCCGAGCTGCCAATGTCATTAGAGCTAAGGACTGAGAACGACCAGCGTGTCCCCCTTGATTGCTATTAGCGACCGGGCCAAACAAAGACGCTAACAAAAGCCGCTGAATGGGCTTGGAGTGGAGGTCATGCCAGCCGCACTGTCACTTCAATAGAGCCGTGTCCTGGCGGTTCTCAGCCCGTTGGCACCGAGGCGAAGCTGAACAAGACAAAACATACTGTAGCCATCAGGAGTGCTAAACGGAATCATTGTAAAACGGAGGGCTGGGTGTTGAAGCCTTGTAGCTGGTCCAATAAATCCAACAGCCGTGGCTCAAATGGTTTTATGTGAATGGGGGTATAAGCCAGTTTAAATGTCCGTTCTGTGATCAATTTACAAGGTTTTAGCCATGTAATAACGCCGTTTTAACAACTAACACAAGCCTAGATTAGCATTTTGTTGCATTCACACATTTGACTGATCCTAACGCGACCACCGGCCCGAAGGTTAACAGTTCCAGCCCCGCTCGGACTGAGTGCCCGTTATGAATGTGTGTGCGTGAGTGAGTGAGGCAGATCGGCAGTGAATGTATAACGACGCCATTTTCAGAGGCCTTGCCAAGCCTGTAAAACGCAATAGAGAAATAAGGCATTGTGATATTAAAATATGTCGTCAGACGCTCAAATCTCACGTGCTCTCGTGAAAAAGTGGGTTTACATATTGTTTTGATCATTTCAGTGCTGCTGTGCCAAAGCATCTGTTCATCTGTTCATCTGTTAGCGACATGTTGCTAATACGCCTCTATATGTTGTTTTTTATTTGTTTAAAGGGCCCGTATTACACTATTTTCTGATCTGTGTTATAATGTCGTTTTCTCATCGTAAACAGACCTGGAACTGTGTTTTGTTTCATCACACGTTTAGACCTGGAACTGTGTTTTGTTTCATTCACACGTTTAAAACACAAACCCTGCATAATTAGGCTGTGTTCTTCTCTCAAACTGAAAACACCCTGTTCCACCTTGTGATGTCATGCGGTAATACAGGAAGTGCTCCACTGTGTTTTTAAACTCCGTACACCTTCACTAGAATAATTTGGATAATTTCGGCCCTGGAATTGCCCATCTTTACTGAACAAACGGTAAACGGTAGCTGTTAACTTGAAAACTACATGACATCACAAGGTGGAACAGAGCGTTTTGAGCTTTGGAGATGTAGACAGACTAATAAGGGTTACTCAAACACGTGCGAATGAAACTCAACAACTCCAGGTATGTTTTTGATGAGGTAACAACATTACAACATGGCTTAAAGCTCACAAGAGTTAATTTTGTGTAATATAGGACCTTTAATAACTATAATATACCACACTACACTTTATATAATTGTCAAGTTGCATTACCCCAAACCTATTCTCTGTATATCCAACTTAAAAATCCTTTGGACTATTTTGTTGTTTGTTCACTTGATCTTGCTTGCATGTTTACACAACCCCTGCCCCGGTTTGATTAGCGGGGTCATTTCACGTCAAAGCTCACTTTTGTTCGAACAACATTTGCAGCGTGGAATAAAGGAGCAGTTAATGAGGACCTATGGACGACTTGTGCATATCCTTGACTGGAGCACCACCCTATTGTTTGGCCTTGGGTTTTTCCTCCTGTGCTGTTTAGACATTCTGTGATAATTGAGGTCAAAATGTCCCCACAACGCTGCTCAAAGCACTGATTTCATGTTGATATTTCCATTGTCTGTTAAGAGCTGACCCCTGCACAATAATAGCCTTTATACAAGTTGAGAGCGCATTTGAAGCGGCTTTTGTGTACTGGCTAGGCATTCCCGTTCCAATCACAGGTGTTTAGACTAGTCTGAATAGCTTTGACCTTACACCTAATCGCTTCTCCCAAATACAGACAAGAAACGTATGCATATGGCACAAGTTCAAACGATGTCGACCAAAATCAAGGATTGTGTCCACTCACAATGAATGAGAACAGTAATTGTGAAGAAAATTGCACAAAAATAAACAATATTTTTCAAATCATGTGCTAAACAAAGGCTTTCTCGCCCCTCACCCACAGCCCTGTCATCTACAGCGTGAGAGAACGGAACATATTGGGA
>KN481944.1:0-22195 GCA_000787095.1 Periophthalmodon schlosseri | reverse complement strand
GGAAAGAGAGGAGAGAGAGAGCTGGGGAGCTAATATTGGCTTTCTGCAGACGCCTTATACTTGGGAAAAATCTTTAGATATTACCTCGCAAACTGGATTGAGAAGAGATGAGGATACAGCATTAGTGGAGGACCAAGGCCCTAAAGCTGACAGGAGTCCTAACTCACTCCGGGTTTTGCCTGCTAACCCAGAAGAGTCGCCCCCCAGGTTGAGAAGTTTGGGTGGACATGTAACTCCCCCTAGTGGCGAAGGACAGAGTAGCATCTCACTGAACCCTTTTGATGATGAGGACTCCACTCCCATTGAGGAAGACAACCCATTTTTTGAGGACATTCAGAAGGAGCACAAAGAGGTTGCTAATGTGGCTAGCGCTAATGGTAAGAAAGAGTACAATCCATTTGATGAAGATGAAGAGGAAAATGAGGGTGAGGCAGTGTATAGTAATAACCCATTTGAGGAGACTGACACTGGTAATCCGTTTTTGGAAGCCAGTGGGACTGAAGTCTCAACTAATCCTTTTGAGGAAGATGATGATGTTTTGCCAGATGTGGATATGATCGAGGAGGAACTTCTGCTGCAGCAAATTGATAACATCAGAGCCTATATTTTTGATGCAAAACTCAGCGGACGCCTGGATGAAGTTGAGCTTTTGTCCCAGAACTTACGAGAGCTACAGCAAACGCTACAGGAGCAGAAGAAAAAGAAGCACTGATAAAAGGCCACAAACTGTATTTTGAAACCAACGTGTTGAGACTAATGAGCCAATGCTAACTGTTTGACTGACACAGAAACACAAAAGGAGAACCCAAAAATTTAAATCCACTTTGACTTTTAATTGTCTGACGATTGATATTTCTATAAACCAGTGTATAAAATAAAATCTATAGAAAAGATGACAGTTATAAACTAGGTGACAGGTGCATGTCCCTAATGGGAAAGATGCACAATGACCGAACATCTTGGCAAATTGATGAATATCACTGCATTTTTTGCACATTATACATTATGTTAGAATTTTATTGTAAAGTCATTATCTAGGATCACAAATAGGCTGCCAAAAGGTCTGATTTACCAAAGTGGGTCTCTAGGTGTTTTAACACAACTTTGATTTAATCTTGGTGGCAAAAAAGTCAAAATTAGTCAGGGCGATCTCTGCCAAGATTTGAACTTTCATTCTACAATTTTAAACGACATGTTTAAATAACACTATGTAAAACACAGTATAGATGAACGTTATTTACACCTTAATCATGTCAATGTACACTACTAACAATGAGACTTTCTGCAGCTAAAAAGCGCAGTGATATTTTAAGACATTTGTTAGAAATGGATTGATTAAGACTTTTTCTCCAGCTTGGTTCAGACATTAAAATACAGCACCTGCTTAGGCTTCAACTCTACATACATCTCAGCTATGTATAGCATTGCATGGAGTGGATGGTGCGTGCCTAAGGAAAACAAAAAGATTGATACCATTTCCTGTTTCTTCCCATGAAATCTCATCATAGATCAATAGATATTACTTTGAAAAATGTTTGCTGTACTTTTTTGTTACTAATTTTGTTCATAATTTCTGATTTATTATATTAACATGCTACCAAAACCAGCAACAGACTGTAAAACACTACTTGGATGGACAATAGACAAACTAGGAATAGTTTACAAAACATACTATATAATCAGTTGTTTTTGTTAAGAAAACTTTTACTTCTAAGGACATGGAACTCACCCCTAGATTATAGAACATGCTAACGCTACACAAATACCAGCAAGTATTACATTATTTTCATAGTGCTGCTAATGAAATAGTCTCCTGCATATTTGTGTAACACTCATTTGCTCATCACTGTTTTGTGAATACAAATGTGAGTTTTTATCATCACTTGTATTAGCAGATTTGGACTTAAAAAGTAACTTTTTCTTGAAGAAATTAATAAAACGCTGCACTTGTGATTTTTATAAAACAAATGTAAATGTATTAAACCAACTGTCATCTTCTCATAAATAACAATGTATAAAGTAAGATGTGGTTATTAATATGTTGTCAATAGCAGACAGATTGCCCTTTCTGATCATTTGTGTTTCCTTAGATTTTAAATGTTAACTAACTTTAGAAAAATATATACAAACAAAACTTCCATTAAATTATGCTTACAGATAAAGCATAGATTGTGCATTGTGTAAAGTTACATATGGAAAATATTATAGAAGGATGAAGTAGGGTAGATTTTGCAATAATGCACTTTTTGGAGACAGAAGTCATTTTGTTGTTGTCCATTGTTATTGTTAGTTGCTGTTTTTAACTATAGATCATCTTGAGTACTTTTCCTCTGCCAAAACCATTAGTCAGCATTGGTCTGTCCCTTGAATACAGTCATTCATTTTACTCCTGCTGTGCAGCCATCTTAGTTTGATATTTGCCTGTCATCTCTTTTGGCAACGGTTTTATCCCAGGACATGGCACCTGTCCCTCCACTTCACATATACACTCCCGAAGACAGTACTTTTTTGGACCAAAATTAGCAGGATTTGAGGCCTGCATCTTCACCTCTGCCTCAGCTTGTAATGCATCTCTGTGAAAATAAAAAGCACAATATTTTTATTATATTGCAAAAGAGACAACAAAATCTGTGTATATAATAATCCATTAATTGCCATTTAAGTCAGCTAAATATAATAATGACAATGGCTATACTGAGTAGACTAGATAATTTGAGCTTATTGGACTCATTTTGCAAATGTTGACAATTGGAAAAACTGAAATACAGCACTATTATTAGTAATAAATAAATTTACTCTGATTTGCCCAATATCTTCTTGACGTGCAGTGAAATTTGTTTGTGGTCTTTTCCTTCCACATCCACAAGTACCTGCTCACCATCATCTGCAAACAAAAACACGTAATTACGCCACTGATAAAAAGTACAAAGCACTTATAAAAGTAAAACCACGCCACACAGTAGCCTACGTACCGAGGTAGAACTTCAGAAAGGGAGACGGCGTCATGTTTTTAAACATCATTATTTGGACTCTTGGGTTTTGATACTGAATTTGAGGAATATTGAAAAACACGAATTTTCTGCAATACACAATTGTTTTACATATTTTAAAAAAAAAACAAAAAACATAGGTTAAAACCCATGATACATTCTACTGACCTTGCCCCATCGCTTAGCTCTCCATTTGTGTTGTAGTTGACTGTCATAATCTTAACCCTATTTTTAAAAATAATGTCGCCTTTTTGGAGGTATTGGAGCGTCCTCCTGATCGGAAATCTTCCTTTCATAGGCATTTTAAAGTCTTCTTTTACCTATCGCTCCTATTTATTTAGAAGTAGCATTTGATGTCGAACTCCTGCCTGCCTCTCGCTCATCGTGCAAGATCACACAATGTGACGCAGAATTATGACGTTATCGCCCATTTAATCCAATGAAATTCGCGCATGTGGTAATGTAAATTTATTCGAGCTTTACTCCTTTATAGTACTTTACAAACACTTATGTTGAAAATTAAACGTAACCCAAAGACAACAAAGAAGATGTATAAATATAATACACTTAGTCATCTTAATATTTTTTTTTTTCAGTCTGGAGGACTGAAACAAAGTCATCCACTGAATACAATCGGTGTACATTTGTTTTGCATTTTATTTTATATGAGGTAGAAAATGTAAGGATGAGACAATTCCTGCAAATTTTGTATTTGTTTAGATGACAGACAATAACATGTAAAATGAATACTAAGCAGAACAGTTCTAAAAATTTAGCTGCTTGTTAATATTTTAAAGCCACAACAATAAAACAATTTATACAGCATTTAATGAAAATGCATATAAGCATAAAGTTCATGCACAGCAATGCAATATAAAATAATAACCATGTCTCCATTTGGATAAACAATATCCACCATTAAAACATGCACTCATTAGATGAAATACATGTAGGTCTTAAACAAGTGCCTTAAATGTGTTTTCAACCCATTTGTTAAATTAAAAAACTTAAAACCCATTCTCGACATTATTTTCTCAAACGTCACTTTTCACATCCTGAGTTAAACTCTGCTGCGGATGTTCTTCCTCTTTGTTCTCCATAAAGGTCTAGACATAAATACAGTCAAGAGGCTACCCTCGAAACATATTTTTATATAAGAACACTTCGTATGAAATGAGCATTTGTTTTCAACAAATAAAGTTCTTAATGAAACATAAATTTAGTCAGCAATGCCATTATAGCTGATTAATGTGCACTTAGCAGATACAAAAAGTATTGTACAAAACAGTAGCCTTGCTACGTGTACCGTATCCAAATCTTTAAGATTCTGAAAAATCATACCAACAAAACATTGTTATACAATAATTACATTTAGTACAAAAAATACAAATTGACAAAAATGCATTTAAGATGCAACAAAAGAAAACAAGCGATTGTCTTTGGGGAAAAGTGATCAAGTGATTGCACGTCATAAGATAAATATGGACACTTTTTTAAAACTTATAAATAACCTGAAAGCCAGCCCAAAATGAGTTTAGCTAAATGGGAAAGAAATCTCGCCAGTGAGGTCAGTCATATTAATAAGTCATATTAAATCTAAAGTATAAGGCAGTTGGGTTTCATGATAGAGCCTGCATTTTTCAAGCCTTTTTGAAAATAAACGGACAAAGCTTGGTCAATTCACATTTGTTTGTTTACTTTTTTATCTAGTGGAATGAACCATTTCAACAGAAGTGTTGAAGTATCTTTTCTGGATTACTACTGTAGTTCTACTGCTGAGTGATACTTAGGGGTGCACACATTAAAGACACATTAAATTAAAAGTAACTTGTTTTTTAGCATTTACATTTTTGTAAGAGCCACTGTAGTCAAAATCTACAATGCATCAGAGCTAAGTATGCCACTAGAAACATTCAAGGAGTCGTCTACAATAATAAGTCCAGATTTCCATGTGATTTTTTTGCACAGCTTAAAGGGCACTGGGATATTCTTATGTTACTGTTATGAATTCAACAATTAACTGTGTTCCAATTTAGAAATACCTGAAATTAAGTGCTTTGCTTAGTCTGTTGGATCAGAGTCTTGGCTGTTGTACTCTGCGGTTTCCATCTTCAGAATGTAGGGAATGATGCTGTCTATGGAAACGTTGCCAATTAATCCTGTAAAGAACAGCTCCTCAGTGATGCTTGGATTCATGAGACGCAGAGCTGGGAGGCGTGTGAGGATACGGGTTAACCTGAAAACAATATCTCATTATATTTTATGCTTCATATTAGCTGACTGACGCTTCATATAGTACCGATATGTATCATCTGGATATGTCTTCTGCACATAGTCCTGCAGCTCCATCAAAGCCTTTTCCTGGTACTTTTCAATCTGTCCACCACTGTCCACACCTGGGTGATCTAAACCACAATACACAAGTTTTCAATGGAAATATAAAACATTGTTTGTTTTTAAATTTCATACCGCATTTTCCTACCACTAATTTCACTACTAATAACACTGCAACTACTTCAAAAATGTCATGAAAAGACACTGAACAAAACTAGAGATTTAGAATTCAGACTCACCAGGGCTAAAGAGCACTATGGCCTTTAAGTAGGCGTATTCATAACTGTCGGTGTCCAGTCTTGTCATGCTGTTGCAGAACTCCTGAAATTTCCAGATGTGCTCCATCACCTGCTTCACTCTCTCTCCAGAGAGCTTATCTGAGATATAAAAGCACATGGTGAGATATCCAGTCAACACAACAACGCAGGAACACATTTTAAACTGATCTGTATGGTCTTTTATGTGTTTGTGTGTCCTACGGTGAGATGATGGGGTCTGTGGTCCATACCATCCTGGAGGTGGTTGATGATGGCTGAGAGGATCGTGGACAAGTTCATAATGTGAGCACACTGAGCCAGACCCAGGGTGAACAGCTCATTCCAGCACGCCCTGACCAGACTGGTGTTGGCCTCATGACTGTTCAGTACAGGTAATGGTATTTTTTTTTTTTTTTTTTTAAATCAAACACAAAACAAGAAGAGGTTTTTGTGAAAGTCCTACCCCAGAGCTGAGAAGGCGGGGATTGATCGAGCCCAGTGCATTGAGAGGAACAGCAGCCTTGATGCAGACTCACAGATGTAATGTACATTCAGATAATCAGGCATGGGACTGGGCATGGTCAGCTACAAATATTTTCAACAAAAATAACAGTAAACAGTGTTGTATGTAGTGTGCAGGTTTTTACAGCAACATTTTGCATTCACTAGTACCTTAAAACCAACGTGGTTGTCTGTGAGCAGTGGTCCCTCCACCTCAATGATGGGTGTCTCTTGGTCCCGTCCAATCAGTTGTATAGTTCCACTGGTAAGTTTTCCTTCCACAGTAGGTCCCATTTCTTCTTCATCTGGATGTAAGACTTTGGCCAAGGTATCAAAGGCACTGTAAAGAATAAAAGAACAAACAAGAAATGTATGCATTAATAATAATAATAATAATAAAAATGCCAAAAAGTATCCCCTACACTAACCGTGTAATGTCACTGGCGGACTGCTCTTCATTTATGCTGTCAGAGGTATCACCATTGTTCAGGTTTTCTCTTAGCGAATCACTAAGATTAGCCAATGATGTAACCACATTGGCTAATGTCCCCAAGTCACCTTGTCCAGACTCTAACTGAACACCAAACAAAAACAAAACTGTTGAGATATTATACCACAATACATGTAGGTGAATTCTGGTCCTATCTCCCAACCTTGGGGTCAGTAGCGAGTAGTAGTGTGCCATCAGCTTGAATGACTGGCTGCTGAATGTTCACCAACATCCCCTGGTCAATCAGACTGGATCTGTAATGAAACAATACATGCAAAACCTGCTTCATTGTCAATACGTTGAAACTCCTCTGGCCATTTGAGTTCCACTAACCTGGAGCCATCAGTTTCTGTGTCAGAAATAAAGGTTGGTGTAGCAATGAGTGGACTATTCAGATCTTTTCGAATGTAGATTTTGTGTGTGGAAGCTGCACAGTTGCCATGTTTCTCTCTGGGTAAGATTTCAATGGGTTTCCTTTCACTCTGCACAGCTGTAAGATTGTAACGGACATCTATTGAGATAAATTAACAAATAAAGAACAAATATAAAGATAATACTTTACTCCTAAAAATATTAACATACACTCTGTCTTCATCCCCATCTTAAGGCATTTTCTTAGCCGGCAGAACTGACAGCGGTTGCGATGGTGCTTGTTTATGACACAGTCCTGTTTACTGCGGCAGCTATAGGTCAAGTTCTTTCGGACACTGCGTTTGAAAAAGCCCTTACAGCCCTCACAGCTCACTGCTCCATAGTGACGGCCTGGTAATAAAATTCACAAATACAAAACCACATTATTATTATTAGGACTACATAGTATATTGAGCAACTGTTGGCCGAAAGGGAATCTCAAAGACCTTACTAATGTTGTGAACACAATTGGCATATCATGCTGTGCCATTTTTACTGTCAACTACAGCTGTGCAATTAATTGATTTTAAACAAGATGGAGATTTTGCTATTTTTAATGGTCAATGATATGCTGGGTTTTTTCATGGAGAGTTCTACAGCCAATCTTCAGTAAAGGCATGTGGTTCGGAGCGAATTCAGAATTTGGAGGAAGAATGTGGCTATTTTTGGGGGGTATATGGCAATGGTTAAAAGTCTGTATTATTTATATTCAGGCAATTCACACTGAAAGACATTTTAATTTCTTTTTAAAATCGTGATTGATCAATATGATCAATATGTAACAATAACTTTTTTCACCCAAAAAAGAAAAGAAAATCTACCAGATGCTTTGTCTCCACACACCACGCAGTATTCCACTGGTTGGGCTCGGCTCAGATCCGCAGACTGGCCAAGCAATCGCTCCATCGACACAGGATCTGTCACAATCTAAAAATCACACACAAAACAATTACACAAACAAAACTAGTGTGCTTACCAC
The DNA here is from genome assembly GCA_000787095.1 of Periophthalmodon schlosseri. Lineage (NCBI taxonomy): Eukaryota > Metazoa > Chordata > Actinopteri > Gobiiformes > Gobiidae > Periophthalmodon > Periophthalmodon schlosseri. Next base: position 14,233 of record KN481944.1, on the reverse strand, counting down.
AATAAGATTTAGTAAGAAAGAGAATAAAGTACCTGTATTCTTCCTGGCATCAGGCTGTCTGCTGCAGTGAAAATGAGTTGTTTAGCATTGTGGGTGTCAGGTGAGGCCAGGATAACCTTGCCTGCTCCGGAGCTGTCGGCTGTGGTGAGAATAAACTGTGGTTTGGGAGCAGTGGACGGGTTCATGGCTGTCACTATCTGGATCTTCTGACCTGTCTGCTGGTCAGTTACAATCTGTGGCCATTAAAGATGGATGTAGCAGATAAAAAAGAGAAAGGGACAAAGACAAAGTTAGTTAGTGTGAGACTTTTTTTGTTTCTACCTACAAGCTGCCTCAGTGTAGCAGCAGATTTTTTTTTAAGCCAGATGTCCAGTTACCTGTATTCTTTACATTTACCTGTATTCTTGGAGGTGTTGAGGCAGGATCAGTGGAAAGAACCTGAAACCAGGCAGGAGATTCAGTCATTATTGAGTCTAACGAAGGTGCCAACAAATTGAGACATCTTCAAACACCTTGCAGTATATTTTACTTGAGTTATTTAGCAAATAACCAAACAAAGTAAGTGGGTACAAATGAATTGTTGCCTCCTTCAAACAGTGTTGAAGCAATCCTTTGAAATGAAAATCAATGTGTTTGCCTGTGAAATTAGAAAACTCAACTCACCTCAGCTGCCTGCTCGGACACAACTTTCTGCTGAGCAAGCAGGTTCAGGTTGGTCGTCATGATTATGGAAGGTCATTAGTGAGGTCTGCAAAATCAAGGTAGGACCAGTCTATGGGTAGGACACACCAGATAAAATGGTCAGTTCTTTAATTAAGTCGATGAATAATAAAATGATATGGTCTTTTGTGTTAAAATTGCTTGCGTTTGCGATTTGACTAAAAACATTTTCTTTGGTACAGTGACATTATGACGTCTGTAAATTGCAAGTTACTGCATAGGTTCATTCATTCGCCAATTGGACATTACATTAGTTTATTATGACACCCTCCACAAAAAAGCATCAAAAGATGGAGTAGTTAGTAACCCCAACACTAGAGTTTTCATTCAAACAAGCTTAAAAACATCCCCTGGTGCGAATATGTGGAAAAATCCAATCTGTCCGTAAAAGCGAGCATTATCCCAGCCCGCAGCTGTCATTGGGATGCCAAAGGTAAAAAGGTCGAGTTCATCTTTACTGCAGACTGAATCATTAGCGACTGCAGCAGCTAGCCCTAGGTATGAGAACGCCACAAAGACTATAATACCGTGTCCAGCTCTCTCCCTGTGGGACTGCGTTTATGGAGATGCATTTTCACCAAGGCAGTAGTGGTGTCACACAAATGTAGTTTGTGTTTATGGATTGTAGCCAGAGTGCGCCCACTGTCCGTGGCCCTTCGCGGATCACAGAGCTGCGGAAGAAGAGCTGTGTCGGCTAATGCTAACCGGGCGATTAGCTGCGCTCTTTTTATGCACAGCCTCCTAGGGCTTTCATCTGTTTTCAGTACATGTCTGGCACTTACCTCTGATGAATGACGTTTGCAGAATGACTTGCCACTTTTGAATTACAAAGTATTTCTTTTGTTTTTCTTCTGTTAAAGGTCATAGTTCGTGACCCCGCTCGACAGCGTGCAATGTTTTTCCTTCCTCCGCCGCGGCGTGCGTCCCCGCGCACCTCCACCCGTCCTCCGCTACAGACACCGCTGACGTCATGTCGTCTAGGCAAAGTCCAGTCTAGGACCACTGAACATCTTTAGCCACTATAACATCTATAGACAGGAAATGTAAGTTACCGAAGAGATGATGCTGCTGCCTTAGCTGCAAGCATGGACTATTTACATTATCATTTATCTTGTTATGAGCTTTAGCCTGTATACTGCAGTAGCATCTGCAATATCTTACTCAAACTATAAAACAATCTAATACTGGCACACATCTAGTTAATGCTGCTACCTAAAACATGCAAAATAGGCAAAATCCATGACCAAGCCGATGATGAAGATGCGTCTCCACTGCTCCTGACTGCTGGCCTCAGTTGCATTGAAGGATTTGGCAAATGCAGAGGACAAATTTTCCTATAGCAACAATAAAGGGTACCTATCTTATGTTACCTTCTTTACTTAAGTACCCTATTTTAAGAGCAGGTTAATTCTAACAAACCACACACCTTATCAGAGCTTAGCCTAGGCTCATATCTGGTTCTAATATGGAATGGATCTGGCCCTCACTGACCATAACCCATTCAAAACGACAATACTTGAACATACCAAGGTAATGGTAGCCTTCTATAGCACAAATGTCAGTGACAACTGACAGCCATAGCAATGCTAGAGCTGGACTATCCCAAATACAAATCTGCTCAGACGGTTCTTTGATGGAATGCTGGTTTGGGTGACTTCTAACTTAGTTCACAAGTGCAGGCTCACTAAATCTATGCTGCAATTCAGCCTGATGTACTCACTCTGATCTCCTACAGCTCTGAAACTAATGTTGTAATGAAGCAGTCTACGGTAATCTCTAAAAGCAGGTGTATGAGGAAAAACTATGTGTCTTTCAACTGAAGTGGACAAGACTGACTACCTTTGTAGCACATGATAAAGGCAAGATTTATACATACAGTATACAATTTGTAAATAAAAAAAAAAATTAACAAATAGAACAATGTTCAAGAAAAAGACAATATGTTCATCTAGTATTCTCTTAGTGTGTCCATCCCTGTTGCAGCCACTTCACCCTCACAACCTCCTGCTCTGACCTGTCTGCATTTATCCCAAAAAGGATAAATCAGAGTTAGAACATAATAATATAAAGGCATATCTAGTGGAACACCTGAATATACACACGGGTGAAAAATTGAAAGCATTTCCTCAAAGAAAATGGTTAAAATAGCTCATCATCCTACAAAATCTTATAATGTAATATGTAAATGAATAGCCTATGTCTACAATGAAAACTCTGATTTGGTTATACCACAAGGGGGCTTTACCGAGGAAATGGGCAGGGCTACTCTCCTCACGTGACAGAAATGCTTTCACTTTAAGATCAATGATTTATAATGTAATAATGAAAGCTAGAGTATTAGGCCTATTGTTGTAAGTTTGTTTGGTCGTCCCCTACTTAATTGTATCTGCAATCTGGCGAAATGGTTAGCACTCCGCTGCGGCCAGTTAACAGAGCTGAAATCATCGCCCTCGTGTACCAGATTTCAGGAAAATCATCCTGCCAACACTGGCAGTACAGAGCCCCATGTCCTAGGGCTACTGCTGAATTGACGTCCTCATCTGCGCAACTGCACATCCTCTTTGTGTAGAGGAGACGCGCAATAGGGACAACATTAATGGGGAACCATGATCATTGCTGAACTTCGCTTTTTCACAACGAACGATGATCGTCTGTTGCAATTCCATGGGGGTGTAAGTGAGCTGAAGTAAGACAGACCAACGCTTTACTGCAGTCGACGAGAGGCGGTCTAACGGTCTGTGAGCTGTGCAAAGGCGGTGCCACTGGTCATGCTCGGACGGATATGTAAACCCCGTTTGGGAAAGCGAGGAGGAAGACCTGGAGTATTGCCTTCTCTGTGCGTTGCAATAGTGACAACAACTGTTTTGGCTGTCCTCTTTTTGGACTCCATCGAGTCATGGGTCACCTCAGCGGGGATGAATGCAGATTTGGAGCCAAACGCGGGCATCATCTCCCTGCAGAGCGTGCCTCCAACGCGCCCGGAGGAGTTCCTGCTCATGCCCAGCCCGCTCGTGTGCCAGCGCGCCAAGCCCTATATCATCACCATGGTTACTTCAGCTCCTGCCAATCAAAGGGCACGGCAGGCCATCCGAGACACTTGGGGTGGTGAGGTGGAGGTAACAGGACTCAGGGTTATGACTCTTTTTATTGTGGGTGTGCCGTCGGACCCAGCTCTGGGTAAACTGCTCATAGTGGAGGCCAGGGAGCGAGGGGACCTAATCCAGGGTCGCTTTCTGGACACATACTCCAATCTCACCCTGAAAAGCTTGTCCATGCTCGGGTGGGCGCGCCGCTTCTGCCCGCAGGCTCATTTCATGGCCAAAGTGGATGATGATGTCCTTTTCAACCCGAGCGCTCTGCTCCACTTTCTGAACAAAAGCAGAAACCCTTATGAGCACGGGGACTTGTACCTAGGCAGGGTTCATATTCGCGTGGCTCCCAACCGTGACCCCGACAGTAAGCACTACCTCCCAGCTGGGGCCTACTCTCCCTCCGTGTTCCCAGACTACTGCAGCGGAACCGCCTATGTCCTCTCGCGCTCTGCCTTGCTCAAAATCTCCCTGGCGGCCACAGCTTCCGCCCTGTCCACACCTCTGCCCCCTGAAGATGTATTTGTGGGCATATGTGCGCGTGCAGCTGGGGTCTTGCCGTCACATTGCCCTCTCTTCTCTGGAGGTCCTGGTGTTCCCTATGGGCGATGCTGTTACCAGGCCATGGTGTCAGTCCACAAGGTCGCTCCAAGGGACATGCTACGGTACTGGGCAGACCTCCAAGCGTCCCCTTCCTGCTCCTGGCTGAGTATTCGGGCTTCTCTAGGACTCTGCAAAGTTAGAGCCATGTTAGGCATTGCTTTAGGACTAGAGCAGGGTGTGTAACAGATATGACAGATTATTTAATACTGTGAATAGCACAAGTGCTCTTCTCTTTGTAGAGATACAAAATATGTGCACTGAAAATGAGGATTTGTCTTCATCACTACTTAACGATGATGAGACAGCTAAAAAGAAAAAGCTTGCCACGATATCTTTGTTCATCACATTTATTCAACAGACACAATAGAAATGTAGAGAAATACTTACACACAATACTGATGCAAGAGGAAAACAATAACAGGAAGGCAGAAAACCACGTTATTTTCATTTAGTGTAATGTACCCAGGCCAGTGACAGTATCACATAAATGCAGTATTGCAATAGGTCAGTCACAGTATTACTTGCAGTATTGCAATAGGCCAATCACAGTATCACATAAATGCAGTATTGCAATAGGTCAGTCACAGTATTACTTGCAGTATTGCAATAGGCCAATCACAGTATCACATAAATGCAGTATTGCAAAAGGCCAATCACAATACAACGTACTTACCTAGATTTATTACATACCTGCAGTATTGTACAGTGCCAATTAGTGAATCCTGGTGAGACTCTGCTCCTACACCGATTTTGCTTAATTTTCCTGCAACTGCAAAAGTGTCTCACTCAGGGAAGCAATAAATGGGCAAAACGTTTGCAGGTCTATTGTTTTAGAATTAGAGGCTGTTTTCAAAAACTGTAATTTCAAAAAGATGTGTAATGCAGATCTGATCATATTCCTGCAAGAGTCACCACCACAGTATTAAAAAGTTTGTTAAATTCTTAATTGCTATTTTGTTTAGATATATAATGAGTGCTCATCTCAGGTGATATGAATAAACATAAAATTTACCTCACCAATTTCTTGTTGCTAATTTTCATTACATGTCTGGGCAATATATCAATGCGCAATACATTACTTTGGACAGATTGTGATATTGAAGACGTTTCAATGTTGTGTTAATGGTACAGCTATTCTGCCACATTTCAGTCCAAAACTACCTGCTTTTATAAATATTAGCATTTCTCCTTTCTAATCAGCAGCCTAGGCTTGTTGTCCAAAGTTTTTCATATGTAAAAATAACAGTATTGGGCTGTGAAAATTTATACTGACGTATACCAGTCCTATTACCCAGTGAGGAAATGTCACACATTTGATGTTTTATTTTTTTAATGTATTAGATTTCTTTATAAACCCTTAACAGCTCTGCATAAAAGAAAATGATTGAGCTACATAATAAAAAATAAATAAAAATCAGTCTCTATCAGGTCATTTTGTTTGTTTTTGTTTATTTTAGAGCACAATGCTCAGGGCAAAAATAATTACATCAGTGACTAATTCATTTGTCTGGGCTATGGCATGACGTTGTGTTCTGTGTTGACCGTAGTTTTTTAGCTGACTACGATCCCAATTTCAATAGTATTTGTTCACACAAAACTTTGTCGCAGGAAGTTACTCCCACACTCTGTTGCTGGGCAGAACAATGAATCCTCTTTGCTATTTTTTGAACCTATCTAGAGCAGATTTCTGTTTAGATACAACAGAGGCCTTGTTATTTTTCTTTTTTTTGTTTTGTTCTTTTTCAGTCCTCATTTTGTCCTCAATTGTTTTCTTGATTAGTTCCTATGAGAAAGACAAATGAAATGTCAAAAATATACAACATCAAAAAGATTATAATGAAGGTTTCTGGATTACTAACTCTTTGGTCCTCGTGAGCCACCTGCTTCTTTCGTCTTTCAACAGCTCCTGCGGAGCTACGACCTTTTTTCTTAAACTTGGGAACAAACTTCTGTTTTTCAAGGGGATCAAAGCCCTACAACAATTAAAAAGACCAATATTAATGGATGAATTGTTATGAAATAATTAAAGACGTCACAAAGAAGTTGATACTGACTAGGGCTTCAATCCTATCTTGGTGTTTTTGCTCAAACGTTGCTCGGTCAACCTCTCCTAGTTTGTTGGGGTCTAGAGTAATTAGTTGTGGTTGGATCTTCTCCAAAAGAGCTTTAACCTCCCATTCTTGTCTCTGTTTTGCACTGCGGTAGGGATTAGCATCCAGACCATCAAAGTTGGGTTCACCAGCTCCAGGTACAAGCATGCTAGTAAAACCATCTCCATGCCCCACACCTAAGACATCCTCGAAAGGACAGAAGTGTACCCCCCACACTGCCCCTCTAACTCTGTGAGCCATGTAGGGCTTGGTAACAGGAGTGCTCCACACATCTCTGTACACCTGGAGAGAACAGTCCAAAATTACAGTACATTACTTTACAACAAATCTGTTTCCAACAGTGTTCAGCTCCACTACCTGAACTATATCACCAGTTGCTGCTGACAAGAGCCCCCTTTGACTCAGAGAAAGACAGGATGCTCCAGCAGGAAGAAAGTATGATTTTAGGGGTTTGAACGCTCTTATGTCATACACTTTGAGCTTTTTATCCATGCCGGAAGTCACCATGTATCTGGAAAGAAGAGAAGTTATGAAAAGAGTTGCCCTCTGGTGTACTTGGTGAAAATTGCAGGTTGTATTTCAAACATGCAGCATATAAAATACATAAGGCTCTTAAGAAAAACTCACGTGCCCGTCTTGTCTACACTGACGGAGCGTACTCCTCCCTGGTGACAAAGCATTTTCACAAGAGCTTCTTTCTGGTTTGGGGACCAAAGTGTGACTGTTCCATTTGGATGTCCAAGGTGAATGATGGCATTATAAGGATTCTGACACATAACATCAAGGCGCCCAGTTTTGGTGCAGATTGCAGCAACCTCCTTTCCAACCGAGACATCAAGGTATTGCAGAAAACTTGTGGCACTCTAAACAGAGAATGGGAAATATATATAAAATATATATACACACACATACATATATACACATATATATATAAATAACAGTTTCAACAGTTCAAAATCTTACAAAAACATACCGCTGTGGCTAGCAAAAAGTGGTAGGGAAGAAACTGCATGCGAAGAACGTCATTGAATTTCCGGATACAGTGAAGCTCTATTCCATTAGAGTCATAAATATACAACCATTTCTTTTGTGCCACTGCATACATGGACTCACTATGAAGCCATCTAATAAAAGATAATGTCATTTGAGCAAGAAACTCTTTGACTGTAAAGAATATATTAAATATTGTATTAAGGATTATGCTTGGAAATGGAGGACTCACTTCACATCGTTAACGGACTCGAGCACATTTATTTCACACATCAACTGTTTAGACTGCCAGTCCAAACAGGCAATATGGCCTCTTCTCCCACCAAGCAGCAGGTGTCTAAGCAGATAAAATAAAAGATAAGCATTAGAAAATATATAGGAACATGTACAAAAAAATTTATGATATGTAAATGTAGAACACCATCACTTACCGCCCTGTTTTGCTGTAGTCCAATCGGTATGGCCCAAACTGTGATAGTTTTAAATTGAAATACTGGACATAAACACAGAAAGATACACACATTAGATATGGATACTAAAAATACTAAGCTCAAAAGTGACTGCTTACTTCGATGCCTACTCCAGTTCAAGAAGTAAATTTCCCATTTATTATTCTCATAGATTCTTCAGGGGAAGAATAACATTAAGTGATTGAAAGTTTGCTGGGGGGTAACTGCTATGTGAAAAAAAGGTGTAATTTACTTCCAGAACTGGAGCAGGCTTCAAGATGGATTCTTGAGCATACAGACCTTTGCACTAGAAGATATATCAACAGCATTGGCAATATCTTCCTGAGAAATTGTACAAGTGTCCTCTCCTTCATCTCCTTCGAGGAACCTAGGGGCAAATGCATCACATCGTTTATTCACTTTAGACTGATTTAGACACTGAAACAAGGTAAAAAGGTTGCAAACATAAAATTACCCTTCATCCTCTGGGAGAAGAAGGTCAAAACGTGCAGCTTGGTTTTGAGCCATTTTAGACGCATCTTCTGACTGGGCAATTAGTCGTTTCAGCTTGTGGTGCTTGTGTCGTGACTGGACAAAAACATTTCATATGTCAGAGCTATATCAAGCAATTTGCAAACTTGCAACTTTAACTTAAAGAGAAAAAAAAATACTTTTGACATTTCTTCTTTTCTTTTGAACTTCTGAATTCTGTCTTTCGGAATGGGAGCAGGCCCAGGAAAGGGATCTGTTTTCTGAAACAAGATTATAGAAAAGTGATCTTTCAACACACTATAAATGGGGGAAAACACAATGCGCAGTAACCTTTATTTATTATAGCAACCTTACCCCTGATACAAATTTCTTCCCTTGGCTTGAGTCCCGTCGTGTGTCCTCCTGTTTTCGTTTCTTTGGCTTCCGAGCTTTACTCTGCAGAGGATGTTCACTTTCTCCATTATTCTTTTCAGTTTCGCTGTCATCCTTCACTCTTTGATGAGACTCCTGCCAGTAACGACCTGCAGGCTGACAAAATTATAAACACCTTAGTGGTGTCTTTAAAGAAAAATGCTTTTCCACGGACCATACTTTTTCACGCATGGCAATTATGTGGGACGCGCTGTTCATAAAAGATAAGATTTCCTTGGATGGATGCGATTTCGCGTAGGTGTCTTCGATAATGCTGAACATAAATGATCTAAAACTGTTTATCCCTTAATACACCATTGGATAACGTTGTTAAATCAATAAAATAATTTACCTTTTTCCCCACGTGTGAATACTCCTGCGATGCCTCGCTGACGGACGCCATGTTTATTGTATACGTTTTGTCTTCTACTTCTTTGTGCGCGTTTTTGGCAGACTAGACATCTTCGGGCGTATTGCTGCCGTATACTGGTTGTTACTGGTACTGCAGTAGAGAAAGCTCATTTAATATCGTGTAATAAGATGATATCAACTCAAATCTTCGGGTAGATAATGGTGTCAAAAATAAATTTTTAAAACTTCTATTCTTCTAAACTTCTAAATTTCTATTTGTGAGTGCAACAAGGAGTGTCTTTAGTGAGAAAGTTAGTGATTCGAAGTTCAGCTACTTTTGAAGAAGCAACCTCTTTCTGTAAATTACATACCATTAACACATTCCATTAAGACATACATTATTGTCTCCTCTCTGTCTCTCATTGAAGCAGCTGCTGAGTCAGGGCATGTTAAAGACACCACCATTCTCAGAGCCATATCCACACAGGGAATTCAGCCCAGAGGGTTGTGCAATTAAGTGAATTGTAATCGAAATATAGATTAATTTATAACTAATCATCAATGTTATGCTTGAGTTAGTCAGTTCTCTGTCAGTAAATCATGTGTTTGGAAAAAAGTTTTTGTTGCTTATGTTTTATTTGTTTTTATTAAGGCAAAATAAAACTGATTCAAAAATCAATTAAAATGTGGACAATTTGTGATATGTTTTTGTCATATTCGCCTTTTCTCTTCACATTCCTCCTCGGATTGTCGCACAACTCTCCTGCTGTCTCATGTTAAACTGTTCCCGCTCCCACATTTCACATGGGAGTAGTCCTGACTGACTCAGCCACAGCATGTTTTTGTTTTTTAAAGGGCCTATATTATCCTACTTTTTGATCTATGCTATAATGTTATTTCCTCATCAAAACATACCTGGAGTTCTGTTTTGTTTCATTTTTAAATGCCATACACCTTCACAAGAATCATTGAATAATTTTTTTTTTTTTTTTTTATGATTTCAGCACTGGAATTGCCATTCGCTACTTAACAAAAGGTAAAATGTAGCTGTTAACTTAAAATAGTACTACATGACATCACAAGGTGGAACAGAGCATTTTCAGTTTTGGAGATGTGACAAGACTAATAAACCAGGGTTAGTCAAACATGTGTGAATGAAACAAAACCCAACTCCAGGTATGTTTTTGATGAAGTAACAGCATTATAACATGACTTAAAGCTCATTAGAATCGATTTTGTGTAATATAGGACCTTTAAACTTCCGTGATGTCAGAAATGTGTAGTCAACTCAAAAATATATTTGCATTTCTACAACCTCAAACCCTTTATTTGCTATTATCTTTTAATTATTATGTGCTGATTGCCTGGGATTTAAAACACACACTTCTTCAATACTTGATGTGATATCTGTATAAAAAATACAGAGATATCATTCTGGATTTGTCAGGCAAATGAGCTGAAGAAATAGAAGAGAGATTTCAATTGTGATCAGGAAACAAATTACTAAATTATTTAAAATGATTATTATTTATTAAATTAATAAATAAATTGATTATTTTTTTCCAATGTAGGCAATAGTTTTCAACATGAGTGATCTGTCGCCGCCACAAAGCTTGATTAGGCATGCCACCTTTTAAAAAGAGCAAAGTCTGTTGTTTAAAGGTTTGATCTGAGATAACCAAATACTGTATTTTTTATCAAATTCCTTTATAATGGCTACATTATTTATTGGCTGATCTTTAAATCTTTCACTAATCACTATGATTTGCTGCCATGGCTTTAAGTAGCATTCCTTTGTATTCATTAACCCACTTGTCGACTTGGTGCGTAAATAAATGACTTGACAAACAGTCCCTGAAAACAGTAGAGGGAGGGCCTGGTCCTTCCCTCCCTCTACTGTGTTTATGGCGCCATACTTTTTCACATATGGAATTGTGGCTCCACAGGAAAGAGCGTATTGCGTAATGAAGAGGAAATACTTGAATGGGTCCAAAGAGAGGTCATCTGCAGACACAACGAGCAGCAGACAGACAGAATTCCTTAAGTGCCGATCAACATGCCAAACCCAAATAATGTGAGTACTATTGCAGTGTTATACAGTACAATAGTCTGTTTTTGCAAAGGAAATCATTGCAGTTTTTACCTTGTAAAAACATTTCTACTCTGCAAAATAAGCCAGTGACTTCGGACAAAGCTGGGTGGTGTTTTTTCTAAAGGGATTTCAGCGAAGGTGTTTTGATCTCACTATCGAGCTATCGCTATATTTATTCTTCTTTCCATTGTACTTTAGGTGGGGTCAGTGCCTCGTCCACAGCTTTTTGACTTTGATGGAGTTGCAATGATCAAGGCTTTTACAGACAACTGGGAAAATGTGCAAAACTTTCAAGCGCGACCGGATGATATACTTGTTGCAACATATCCCAAAGCAGGTACAAATAGATCTTTTACAATGCATCTTTAATACAAAAGACAGTGGTCAACAATGTATTTCAGTTTATGTATTGAACAAAAAGCATTGGTTACTTGGACTATGTGCATATAATCACATTTGGAAACTATAACTGAATTTTAAAGCCTGTAATTACGCAATATAAAACAAAAAAAAGAGGAGCAAAGTCCTCACTATTATCACATGTGACCAAAGCCTGTGAAAAAAATAAAACTATCTAGGTGTTTTGAGGCCAATTTTACATTTTTACCCAAATGATGTAATATCACTTTACTAAAACTTTGCCTGAACTTTAAGGCTGATTGTCAACAAAGTGCAAATATTGGCCCAATATATCAGTTGAACAGCTAATATTGTACATTGGAATCATTTATCTCAATCTCTACTGATAAATCAGAAGACAGCACTGGTAGAGAAATCTCCTTGTTTTTTTTTAGAACCCCTCTCAGAGTGGGTTCACATTTGCACAGACACCACCTCAAAAATGTGACTAAACTGGGACTATACCCGAAGTGAAACATAGATTGGACCAGGACTAAACCAGGTCTAGAACATAACCACACAGGTCTAGACAGGGATTAAACTGGGCTCAAACCAGGACAAGAGTAAACACACCTTCGGAATCTAGGTTTTGTAGTTATTGATGCATTATACGTTAGCAAAATGTTACAAACTCAGAAAAAAATATCTTCCCTGCACCTATTGGTTGTCAGATGCCAAACATAATTTTATAAGGATTGTGATTTGTGAATATTTAAATGAAATGTATTAAAACATGCACTGTCCCTGTTTTCCTTTAGGAACGACATGGGTCTCTTGCATACTGGACCTGCTCTATTTTGGACAGAGAGCTCCAGAGCGGCAGACCTCCATCCCTATCTATGAAAGAGTGCCCTTTTTAGAAATGGCCATCTCTAACCCAGATGAAGGTCTTAACTAAAAAGGATTTTTCTGGCTTAAAGTAAATCTATTATAATGTGTTTCTGTATTATCTTTGCCCAGGTATCAACTTCGTGGGAGTAGATATGGTTCACAAACTCACCACATCACCACGGCTAATTAAAACTCATTTTCCAGTACAATTTGTTCCAGAGTCATTCTGGAAGCATAACTGCAGAGTAAGAGATTTAAAGCAAAATGTTTCAAATGTAATTGCTGTTAATGTAGATTTGCTTTGTAGATTATTTATGTGGCCCGTAATGCTAAGGACAACATGGTGTCCTATTACCACTTTGATCGCATGAATGCAGTCCAACCTGCAGCTGGAGAATGGAGTGACTACTTCCAGAGATTTTTAGATGGACAAAGTATGAAAGCAGAAATTATATTTTGATTTAAAGATAAAGTGTCTAATTATGATTATGCTTGCAGTGGTATTTGGATCATGGTATGACCATGTAAATGGCTGGTGGCAGAAGAAAAAAACCTACTCAAATCTGCATTACATGTTTTTTGAGGACCTTGTTGAGGTATAATTACTTCTAACTGTTGCATCCATATCTCTCAATAGCTCAATCCTTATTATCCCACTACATCTATTCATACTATCTTTATTACTCTAGCATTTCCAATATATATTTTGATTATTATTCATTATTTATTGTTATTAATTACTTATTGTGTACTTGCAGAACACAGAATTGGAAATAAACAAACTGTGCAGCTTCCTTGGGCTGTCTGTTAGCCCAGAGATCAAACAACACATCACAGGCCAAGTCCAGTTTGATAACATGAAGAAGAACGACATGGCCAATTACTCCACATTAAGCAGTGCAGTTATGGATTTCAAAACATCTCCCTTCATGAGAAAAGGTAACTCCAATTCATGTGTGTATTAAATCTACCTCATATATTAAATATATCTTTGTTTTTATGAGCTGAAATTGTATCTGTGCACAGGAAAAGTTGGTGACTGGAAAAATCACTTCACTGTGGCCCAAAATGAGAAGTTTGATGAAGATTATAAACAAAAAATGAAGGACCCGTCGCTGCAGTTTCGCTCATTATTATGAACGAAAGCATATTTGCTACTCATTACCTCTGTAAAGCAGCAACGTGATAGAAGTTGGGACATCAGCACTGGTGCTATATACTCACATTCATAATAAAACAAGATCATGCAGAAACAAAATTTATTTTGCACCACATTGCACTTGAAGATGCGCTTAGGAGGAGCAGTTGTGTTTACTCGTGCAGAACACAAGAGGATTATAATTCTAATAGTGAGGCCAGTGAGGCACTGGCACATATTGCTGTGTACTTAATTACACTTAAATTTGGCCTATTTTTTATTATGATGTTGAAACTTGATCATTGCAGTCAAATGCAATTAAAATCCCACTGAAAAATAAGTTACATTTTGACATTAAATAGCAAAACATGTTTATTTCATGTTAGCAACAAGTAATTGATTGTTTTTATTGTTTAGTCACATAGTCCCGCTTTGTTTTGAAGAGTTTGAGTTTAAGGAGAACTTGTCCTCATAAATGAATGGGTGTGGTGACCATTGGAACCTACCCGTGGAAATGTGGTTCCTCTTTTGATCAAAACTATCACAATTAACGTGAG
>KN481940.1:3324-23411 GCA_000787095.1 Periophthalmodon schlosseri | reverse complement strand
AGTGTTTTCTGTTTGAGAGAAGAGCTCAGCCTAAATATGCAGGGTTTGTGTGTGTTAAACAAGTGTGTAGTAAATGAAACAAAACACAACTCCAGGTCTGTTTGTGATGAGGAAACAACATAACATACATCAGAAAATATGGGGCCTTGAAGTTTTAACCTAAGTTTTAAGAGATTTATTATATTTCTTAGTCTAGACTTTTTTTTAAAGAAGGGTTAAAAAAAAATGATAAAATTCTTGTTTCATTGGCAGATAATTTAGCTCAAAGGTGCACTGTGTACATTTTCTGAAGCATTTGCCACTTGCTTGTCTCCATGGAGATGTTATCTTTCTAGACTTACCAGGCAACTGCAAAGCACTATCTCTCTGTATTTTTTATACAGAGGCATATCGGTCTGGTCTCCATTCCCTCCATCGCGTCTCGAGCCAGAACCAAACATGATCGTGATTTGTTTATTTCAGTGATGCATGTGAAACAAAGGAGCTTTTTGGTCACCTCATTTACAAACAGAATCACATTTCTCTCACCTCAGATTAAACGTTTAGTGTTTCGCTCATTGATTCGTCAGAAATCTGCCATATCTGGCATTAATCTATCTCCGTACAGACAAGCCCACTGAAATGTGGCACAGTGTACCTTTAAAAAAATATTTTATTTCAATTTTATTTTGCATGTTTCAGAGACCTTTAAATCTGAACTATTCAAAACTTCTCAAATGACAAATCCAAATCAATGTCTGTTTTCACTTTCTGATTTAAATTTTGTAAAACAATCATAATTTGTTCTTGTCAAGACAGTTCATTTACTGTCTATGGCAAGTGGTAAGGGACAATCACATGGTACTTTGAATGCACACTTGTAATATTTGTAATTATGAAGGGAAAGTATTCGAAGGTTACGGAACATTTGGGAGACATGGCTGTCATTGTCCCATTTGGCACCTTTTTAATTTAACCCGTTTAACTCTTAAATGTGTTTATGATCTATTCTGTCACTGTAGCCACAATTGCTAAGCTTAAATGTATTCATATCTTAGAAATAGAAACAAAAATGATTGTATTTGATCAGAATCATCAATATGATCTGCAAGTTAACTCAGCTCTGCTGTTCTAATCTTTGTGAAGAGATTAAATACAGAATTTCCACAGACTTTGAGCAAGTACGTATCAGTAAAACAGTTTATATTCCAAAAGTCAATTTGATCGTACAAATCTCAAAAATGAGGTTTGTCCAAAGTGCGGTTACTATAGCAACTTCAGTACTTGCACATAAGTATCCGGGCACGCTCAGTTTGAAAAACGGTGTCAAATCGGGCAATGAGAGTGGCCTTATTTAGCATGTCACTTTTACTTTAGTATGTAATCTCATTTGTTTTGCAGTGTTTTAAGTGCTATAAACTTTCTTTTTTCTGATGTCAAATACTCTTATTTTTACACAACTTTATTTTTCATTTTGTATTTAAACATCTCATTGAAAGGACCTTCGCTGGGGCCTGAATGTCTGGTAAAACAAATACATGCCCATATTAATAGTAAGTTAAAGTAGCTCGTTGGGTTTTTCTGTGTATCGCAGTTACAGTGTAAATAAATTTGAACAAGTTTCTGAATGAGATTTCCTGTTTGAGAATTATATAGAGCTTCATTATGCAACTTTTTTAGTGAGTGCCTGGTACCTGCTTGTTTCCTTGGAGATGTTATTGCTTTACTTGGTATGTTCCATGGAATTGATACTTTACAGGAGACGTCATCCACTTTCCCTGGGTGTGATGCTAATTAGAGGCACTACTCAGTCTGAAGCTCTGTTACTAAAGTTACACTTTAATCTGAGCTTTGTTTTAACACAACTTGACCATAAAGAACTCCCTTAACTGGACCTACAACAGGTGAGCTGATTTGTGCTGTTCTCTGAAATAACATTACAGTCACAAGCTAGCTAGCATTAGCCAACAGTTTTTCAGTTAGTACTCACCATTTTTTTGATGAAAATCAAACATCTAAACAGGACCAGGAACGCTTGTATTGATCACAGGCTCCAGAAAAAGTGTTGTTTAAATCCATTTTGTATTTTTTCTTAAAACTTATTAGGCTGTTTTTGCTAATGTGTCATTGTGTCACCATGGTAACGGCAGAACATTCCACCATAGACATACATGGAGAACACCCCCAGTGTGATGTCACTTCAAAGTATGAATAACCTTCAATCTTCTTTATCTTGCATATATTTATTGCTCAAAAATGCCTTGAAAAACATGCATGCATACAGTGGTCCCCTCTCCACAGATCTGACCTGTAATTTGGCCTGTTGGCTCTACCTGAATTTACGCGGAGAGAATGTGGCAAAACCTCCAACAGAAAAGTTGCATAGTGCTCCTTTAAATGACATATCTAATGATACCTAATCTTATACATTTAATATTTGAAGTAGATTAAACATGTTTTAGCCAGGCAAATACAGATTTGAGTTGGCTACTAAGAGGTTATGCAAAGATAATGATCCCAGGTACAGCAACAGAGGCATACTGCAGTAGTGTCCTTGAGCAAGATACTTCCTCACCACCTCGCCTGTTTTTGTCATGGATCTGGTGTTTATGCATTAGAGACTGAAGAAGAGGCACTGTAAAGATCAGTAAAGGTGTTCATTCCTGTCCAAGTTTACATATTTTGACTTCTTGGAATGCTTGTCATTTCTTCAAGCTGCCTCTCTTTGTCCCTCCTTTTAAGGCGGAGTTTGTCAGTACTTTACAGTCTACTTTGCTCTGTGCTCAGTGCGCTCGACCTCTCTCTCTCTTAAGGCAGACTTTATGCAGTACTTATCAGTGTACTTTGCTCTGTGCTCTGTTCCAGTTTGTGTCTGTACAATGCGTAGTCATGGCTCATTTTGAGTTTAAGCGTTGGGACTTCTACCTGACGATCTTGGGGCTGCTGGCTCTGGTGGTGGACATTATCCTGGACATAGTCACCGCGATCAAGTTTTACACAGACCGGGATTACGTTCATTTGGGTATATTCGTCTTTCTCCTGGTAGCTTCATCTCTCCTGGTGCAGGCCTATAGCTGGCTCTGGTATGTATATGATGAGTTTGAGATGGTCACAAACGTGGAGAAGGTCCCCAGCAGAAAGTCCCTCAAGATTCTCCATTTTCTGCAGCTCGGGACGTACCTCAGGTGAGACTCTGTTTAGTTCATTGTCAGTTTAGTGTAAGTTCAATCAATGGACTAAAGTGACTTTGAACTAAACCTAGACTCATTCACCCATGATGTTTCGAACATAATCATGTACACAACACAATTCAAATGCAAAATAGCAATAATGTATAATAATAAAAATAGGGCTGAAACTAACATTTTAAATGTGGGTCAGTAAGTGAAATAGATTTTTAACCAAATACATGTTTAAATATGGTGTATGGAGACTAATGCTGCTCTCTTTATTATACAATGGCATTTATTTACAGTATACTGTACTGTATATTACCTAATTAATGATTATGATTATCAAAATATGATAACATTTGCTTATTATTATATTAATATTAAGGCCATAGCCATTCATCTATCCATTGGGTGTTTGTTTGTTTTTTTTTTCCCAAAATGCAATGGACTAACTGTCATTGTATGATGATATGAAAAATGATATGATATGACAAAGGAGTACTTTTCACTGCTGTTGCTGCATCTGCCACACACTCGTACCGTGGTTATAATTCCATTCACCTTCAGTCTAATTCAACAAAGTGAACTCTGGGAATCTCCAGCACTCTCCCTCATTACCTGTTTCTGTAGCATAAACTGTCTATAATATAAAGTCTGTCTCTGTGTTTTCAGTTTGTTTTGTGCCTTCAGCTGAACACATGCTTTTATTTGAACAGGTCATAATCCTGAGCAGCATGTTAGAGCTAAACTAATGTCACTGTCAAATACAGTTTAGACTTGTGGGTGTGTCCCAACTGTTGGAATGTGAAACTGACGATAAACTCAGCTGAAAAGAGTCAAAGTGAATGTGCAAGTTCAAACCAAAGTTCATCTGTTTGAACATGTGTCGAAGCAAAAGCTGTAAACAAAGCAGTGTGTTCGATTACAAGGTTTCTAAGAATCAAAACTGAAAGCAGCGCACTGTCTATTGAATAATACTATCGTAATGAGGATTGTAAATGTGCTAAGCTATTCATATAAATACATTCTCTCTTCCCTCCTCTGCCCCCCATCTCCAACAGCAGCAGAACCACCAGCCTCCTCAGCCTCTCTTCTCTGGTGTTCTGCCACAAATGTATTCAATCAATCTATTACAGCCAAACAAAGCACACTGAAAGATACACATGACTCAACACTGCCAAAGTAAATGTGCAGGTTTAAATGGAACTTTATCCGTCTGAAATATTTAGGTGTGCTGTAGGAATGTTCAATTACAGGGTTAGTAAGAATCAAAAACAGAACTATTGGAAGCCTCTGTAATCCCTCAGTCGTCCAGGTCTGATCCATAGTAAAAGCCAAAAGTAAAATCTGTCAACTGGTTAAAAAGTTGGAGTGAAGATGTTTCGCTGCTCATCCAAGCCGCTTCTTCAGTTCTGGTCAGATTACTGGTCAGATTGCCTTATATCTATCTGAAGGGAGGAGCTAACTACACTGAAACTGGAAACAGCTTTTGTTTACAGTTTCTGTATGTCGACTAGGTCTATTGAGCTACACTAAGATTGCACTGTGCCTTAGCATATTCATCCAACTCTTAATGGGTGTTTTTAACACGTATTGGCATCCTGGCTAGCTCTATTATTCTCTTTGTTGAACTATTGGAACAAAAAACACAATAATAAAATAAAACTTATTTGCCCTTCATATAAATGCACTCCCTCACCCCCTCCTCCTCATCCCTCACCTCCCATCTCCAGCATTTTTTTGTGATCTGTTAAATACAATTAATTAATACCTGTATTGTCTGAAAAAAATTCAGCTCAGTTCTGCCAACACCCTAACCAGCGTTCCCACATAATAATAATTTTCCAAGACTTTTCCATGATGTTTTTAATTATGTAATAATGGCGTCTACCAATACATGACCTCCTTCTTTCTATTAAATAAGTGGTCGGGAAGTCCACAAAAAAAAAAAGTTCTTGTGTTTGAAATTAAATTTGGTTGTGTGAATTCAAACATAATGGTAAAATACATTTTTCTATCTATTCTGCAATGCAACCCAATGGTTGTGCTTCTAAAACAGACTTTAAAGATGCCTACGTGTGACAGTAAGAGGATGCCTATAGGTGTTAATACAAAAGGTATAGGGGGGCTTGAGCGTCCTTCCCCAAGAAATTTTGAACAATAGAGGTTAAATTTCCTGCATTTTAGTGAGTTTTAGAGGTTTTTCAAAATCCCAGCTATTCTTTTTCCAGGACATTTTGTCCTTTTTCTAATTTTCCATTCGTTTTCCATATCTAAAAAAAAAAAAACCCTGCTAACCCTAACCCCATTCAAAAACCCTAAACTTACCTGTTCCTAAACCTAACATGAACTTAACCCTGATCTTAACCTTGTCCTGATTGTGAGCAAATACATTTGTGAACAAAACCACTAATGAAAATTTACTGTTGTTTGGCATAACCGTGTTTGGGGGAAAAAATGCCACCCAGATGCATCAATGGAAAGTCAAAGAAAAACTGGATGTGTTTTTGGTGTAATTTTAGGTCTAAATTAGCTTTGTCTTCTCAAAAAAGTCTGTTTTTTTCTGGGTTGCTGTGGTTGCAAAATAGTTATGCTAAACTTTTAGGGAGTCACATTCACTAACTTCTGTTGAAACCATGTTTTCTTTTCTGCTGCAGACACATGGGTGTGATGGAGACCGCAATCTGTAAGTACCTGCAGCTGAAGAGGGTGGAGGGGGCGCGGCTTGACCCTGGCGACGCCGCGGTCTATTTGAGTCATGATGTTGCGATGCTGCGGATCGTAGAAGCCTTCTCAGAGTCTCTGCCTCAACTCGTCCTCATGGTCACGACCAACATCCAGAGGGGACAGCTGCAGGCCTTGCCAGGTGAGAACTGGACAAACAAACAGATTGGTGTGTTTCAGATGACATCACAACATTCTATAGGCCAATCATATTTAATACAGATGGGGGCAGCTCAAATGAATCTTGTTCAAATGCAGATTTATGTGTAATACAGTCTTGTTCAAATGCAGATTTATGTTGTAATACAGTGA
This sequence comes from Periophthalmodon schlosseri, assembly GCA_000787095.1. NCBI lineage: Eukaryota > Metazoa > Chordata > Actinopteri > Gobiiformes > Gobiidae > Periophthalmodon > Periophthalmodon schlosseri. The sequence continues at coordinate 17,223 of KN481940.1, read as the reverse complement.
GTTGGATCTAGTCACTGATAGAAATGATCAGGTCCAACAATTTGAATTTATCTTTTGGATATTTCATGTAAAAGTACAATGTAATCAACAGGGAAAACTGTCTCTTGCCCCCATCTGAGAGAATGACATATCCTGAAAACCACCAATTAGTAGAAATAAAATCCACTAAATCCACTTTTTTGCTACTAAACTGTGTACATTGTGTTTTAATAGCATCATCTACTGTTCCTAGTCATTCTGTGGAAATTTTAATGTGAACTAGGTACATTTGCAGCTTTGGGTTTGAAAACAGTCAAAAAGTCTACGCTGCCTTCAGTGGCCACTGCAGTTTCAAGTAGTACGTGACATCACGCAGAACTGCCCAGATGCTGCATTTATGTGATCCTGGAAACACAGAAGAAACAAGATTGAACAAAACTCGGCTCGCAATTTCAAATGTCACAATAACAAATTTTGAAGTGGGATATATTGATGAAGTAAATATAGATGACAAACGATAATACTGAAACTAATTTATGCCAATAACCTGAGAACAGATTTAAACCACAAAACCTATTCTGAATCTACAATATTGTTAATAAATAAACACCAGAATGAAACACTTTAGTACTAGTTTGTAGTGAGTCATAGAAGTTATTAATTCAACCTTTTACGGCTTAAATCTTATCATACAGCTATAAAATTACCAAAAAAAAAATCCACAGGAGTGCAAAGAAAAAGTAACACGAGAAATACTGACCCCCCAAAAAATACTGTTCTCGCTTTCATATACTGAACGATAAGTCAATATAGGGATTATCGTGACAGGCCTACTCGAAACTGGCATGGAAGCACTGGACTCCTGAGCACTGGAATCCTGAGTTTACACACAGTGACAGGAGTCCGTTTGGGAATAGAAGACAGCGCAGATTCAAAATTAGAGGAATTTTGTTTTAAAACATGCTGAAGGTTCTACTTTGCAAATGAAACACATTTAAGCCAAAAGCCAGTGTTATATTCTCTGAATGAAGTCACTCACAAGATCCTCCAATCACACCATCCTCCACTCACAGCATCCCCCAATCACACGATCCTCCAATCACACCATCCTCCAATCACACAATGCTCCAGTCACACCATCCTCCAATCACACGATGCTCCAGTCACACCATCCTCCACTCACACCATCCTCCACTCACACCATCCTCCAATCACACGATGCTCCAGTCACACCATCCTCCACTCACACCATCCTCCAATCACACGATGCTCCAGTCACACCATCCTCCACTCACACCATCCTCCACTCACACCATCCTCCACTCACACCATCCTCCACTCACACCATCCTCCACTCACACCATCCTCCACTCACACCATCCTCCACTCACACCATCCTCCAATCACACGATGCTCCACTCACACCATCCTCCATCACAATAATACAGGTTTTTATAGATTGTTTCAATGAATGAGCAAAGATAAGTTAGTTATATAAGAAGTTAAAGTTATGCAAACGTGTTCCATGTGCTGCTCTCAGGAACACTCTGATTTTGCGAAGTCAGATGATTGTGTAGTTATCTCCAAATTTTCAAGATCACATGAATGCAGCATAGTTACAGCCAGGTGTTTCTGAAGCAATTGTCTCTGCCTTGTTCATCTTCATCACAGTGATGTTGAATTTTAGAGCCGGTTTAGCCCTGCTTTAGTCCTGGTTTATCTCACCTCTCTCCCCATTTCTTAAAGCCTTCACCTCAGCCTTCTTCATCTCTTCGACTGTGATGTCATACTTTAGTCCTGGTTTAGTCCTGGCTAAGTCCTGGCTGAGTCCTGGCTTAGTCCTGGTTCAGTCCTCTTACCCTTCTCCTCAGTTTTAAAGCCATCACTTTGGCCTTCATCTCCATAACTGTGATGTCGTACTTTAGTTCTGGGTTAGTCCTTGTTAAGTCTTGGTTTAGTGGTGGCTTAGACCTGGTTTTGACCTGGTATGGTCATGGTTTAGACCTGAAGTTGTCCTGCTTTAGACTTGGTTTAGCCCTAGTTTAGTCCTGAGTTTGATCTGGTTTAGTTTGACCTGGTTTAGTCATGCTTTAGTCCTGGTTTATCCCTGCTTCAGTCCACTCACCCCCCTCTCTCTCTCTCTCTTCAGTTCTTAAAGCCATCGCTTCAGCCTTCTTCGCCTCCATGACTGTGATGTCCTACCACCGCTCGCTGCGTTCGTTCTTGAAGGACAAACAAAAACAGACAATTGGTTCGTCTGTGGTCTACCTGTTCTGGAATTTTTTCCTGATCTCCGCCCGAGTCTCCGCTCTGGCCCTGTTCTCCTCAGAGCTGCCCTGCTACATCTGCACACACTTCCTCTGCTCCTGGTTTGTACTTCTAATTTGCGTGTGGTGCTCCCAAACAGACTTCATGAACAGTAAAGGAGGAGAGGTTTTGTACCGTGGGACTGTGGCTCTCATCTGGTACTTCAACTGGTTTAATGTAGTCGAAGGAAATACTTTGCGGAGGACGATTCTTTATCACGGATACATGTTGGCTGATATCACGCTTCTCTGGGGGTTGTGGTTTTGGAAAATGAATTCTAAAGATCTAAAGAACTTCAACTATGAACATTTACTTGCATATTTTGGTATTTTATTTGTTTACATAATGGGGCTTGTAGTTAAGTCCATCTACTATCACTGCTTTCATCCAAAAGTAACTCCAGCAGACCTTAAATCTCAAGATGAAACTGTAGACACAGTACGTGAAGATTCTTCTACAGAAAGGGTCCCAGATGAGCCTGATGTTGGATTTAGAAAGATGATCCTAGTATTGGACAACCGGACTATGAGGAGAGAACCAGGAGACAAAGTGAACAAGAGAATGAGGAAATTGGCTGAAGGTTTTTTCTCCTGATTGGTTCTTGTGAAGTAAATTATCATTTGAATGTATTCTGCTCATGTATTGCTCATGTATACACAATTTGTGCTTAACTATTGAATGAATTGAATGTGATATTTTTTGCTAAGATCTGAGTTTATGGGTCACTCACTCTGATGGTGGTGACCTTGTGTGCCAGACTTGCCCCGGGGCAGGCTGTGATACCTTGCCAACGACATCTCCAACCAGCTGGTTTAATCCTAGTTTAGACCTGCTTTAGTCTTGGTTTAGACCTGGTTTAGTCCAGTTTAGTCTAAACCTTAGTGGTTTTGATCTGGTTTAGTCCTAGTTTAGTTTTCATTAGCCATGCTTTTTAGACGCAGTTTAGTCCTAAGGTTAGTCCTAGTTTAAACCTGGGTTTGACCTGGTTTAGTCCTAGTTTTGACCTTGTTTAGTCTTGGTTTACTTCTCATTTACCGTAGTCCTGGTTTAGTCCACTAAACTAATCTGATTATAGAAGTGAAAGAGGATGTTGGGAGTAGACATGGACTCCTGACCGGTCACACTGAGGACGTGAGGCTGCAGTGACCCAGTGACTCAGGGCATTAGGTTTAACACAAACTAAAAGAGGAAATTGTCTGAAATATAATATTAGTTTTACACAAGCACTTGTTTAAATGTGACTACTTACAGGCCATGTGGGTTACATTCATATGGCACTGTAGAATCCCTCTAGTTTAACCTGAGCTGAGACAGGTCAGAATTCTCAAGTGGAATTTGATATTTAACTGTTAGATTGAGATTGCAGACTTGTTGCCCTGGTTTATGGTTAATATCTCTGTAATTACTGGGCCTATCCACATAAGCTAATCCCAAACAATGAGAAGGTTCAACATTTGCGGATAATACAATTGGAGATTTCTTTCAAAAACAGTGACTCTCTCATAGAGTTACATAGGCCCCTAATTCTAGAACGAGAACCATTTGATGTCACAAATTAATGTGGGCATTGGTCGAAGTTAGACAATAATCAATATATTATGGTGCAAAATGTATGGTAAAAATTGCACATCCTTGGAGCTGGTTTATGTTTAATACCTCTATAATTGCAATAATGAGTTTGAGGAGCCAATCTCTGACAATATTGGTACTCTTCTTCCATAGAGTAATATATTTTTGAACTGGAATCGCATCGCCAACCTGTGGGTCAGAGGATCTGACCGCTCTACTAATGATGGATGACTGTTGCCTTTGTGCAGCACTTTGGGCAGCTGTGGTTGTTTTTAAATGTGCTTTAGAAATAAATTTGACTTGACTTGACTAATGATATTTATATCTGGAGCGGGATTGGAACCGCTAACCTTCAGATCACAAATAAATCATAATGTGACTATTTATAATATAATGTATTTCTGGCTTTGTTTGAATTTTGCACAACAGTTAAATTATTAACTATATCATTTGTATATTTTTGTTTCTCTTATTTAAGAAGACTAGGAAGAGTCTACACAGAAACTAGTACATATTTTAGTTTCCCTGCATCAAATATCTACTTTATATTTTATGAAAGTAACACTGTATAACTTTCTGGAGATGGAAACGTCACCTGCATGACTCTAGGGAAATGGAAAGTTAAAACTATAGTTAGGGACATTCTCCATGGAGATACTGTACATACTTTTTTCTCCCTGTAGACAATATGGGCAATTAAAGCCAAAGGAACAACATTTCCATGGAAACGAGCAGGAAGGCGCCCTCTTCCAGGCAAAGTAAGTCAGGTTTAGTAAGTCAGTAAGTCAGCTCAGAGTAAGGATGTATGTTGTCCTGTTTTTCAGTACAATAAAAACAAACCAAAATAAAAAAAATAAAAAAAAGTCTAACTTTTGGATAAATGTTTCCTGCTTGGGCTTTAACTGAATCCCTTTCAGTTTTGTTCATTATATGTTCAAAATGCCTTAAACTTGTGGAACCAGACTGACACCCATCTTAAATCAGCATGTTTTGATTTCAATAGTTTTACCTGTGTTTGAACGGCCACATCTCGAGCCTCACGATGAGATGATTCCCCAGCTGTAGTGGGGTCTTTTGAGGTCTTCATGGTCCTGTGTGTTTCCTCCCAGTACTTTTCCAACACACCTAAAAACAGGGGTGGATATCTGGAGAAGGGTCCCCGGTCCCCCTGCTCCTGACAGTCAGCCCTTAGGCACTTGGTGAAACATGGGTCAAATGCAAAGAACAAATTTCTTATTTGAACAAACTTATTAAAAATGCATTATGTAACTTTTCTGGAGAAACTGGCTTGCCTCCATGAATATGGTACTTACTTTATTGGAATGTTCCACAGCATGGCATTAAACATATAACCAAAACATAAACAATGGGTTAAATCCTCCTGACCAAGACTAGCTGAAGATGGGTCCCACTGCTCCTGACAGGTTTAACCCTGAGACGTTGAAGGATGGGTCAAATGCAGGCTTGACCCAGAGGCACTAAAAGATGGGTCAAATCCAGGTTTAACCCAGAGACACAGAAGAATGGGTCAATTGCAGGTTTAACCCAGAGACACTAAAGGATAAGTCAAATGCAGGTTTAACTCAGAGACACTGAAGGATGGGTCAAATGCAGGCTTGACCCAGAGGCACTAAAAGATGGGTCAAATCCAGGTTTAACCCAGAGACACAGAAGAATGGGTCAATTGCAGGTTTAACCCAGAGACACTAAAGGATAAGTCAAATGCAGGTTTAACTCAGAGACACTGAAGGATGGGTCAAATGCAGATGACAAATTTCCTTATGGAGGCAATAAACTGTACATTAACCTTGTATCTATCATGCATTTGCTCAATTAAAGATGCTTTATTGCTGAAAAATACCTTATAAAAACATGCATTCTTACTGTGAGTTGGGTGACCTCTTCACAGAACAGTAAATTGGCCTGATGCGGTCACTGCTTATCTCCATGGAGATAAGTTTAATACCATACTTTGGAACATTCTAGTCAAAATAATAATAATGACATACTGCATCTTTAAAGGACCGTTTCACAAATAATGCAGATGAGCTTTCTGTATAATTAAAAACACAGTGTAAATGAATGGAACAGAAACATACTGGCAGCTTTAATTTGAACAAAAATGTTGTCCATAAAACCAGAACCAAATACTGATCCATTGTAACAGCTGAAAAAACTTACAGAAATAACAGAATATGATCACAACCCAAAAGTACATAGTTTTGAACAATGTTGCACTATTGAATTATTGTTATTCTTACATTTGGATTCTTCTGGTAACATCTTAAGGTTAAAGGTTAAAGGTTAAAGGCCAGTACAGGAGAGTGACAACTTTAGAATATAGACTGAATACTACATTAGAATAGCTATGTAAGAGTCACTGAAAAACAAAGGCAGTCAACTAAAATAAACATTCAAAACGTGTTGAAATCAAACAAAAAACAATGAAAGTGTGATGGAAAAACGTACTTGTCAATAGTCCTGGTTTAGTCCTGGTTTAGTCCTGGTTTAGTCCTGGTTTAGTCCTGGTTTAGTCCTGGTTTAGACCTGGTTTAGACCTGGTTTAATCTTGGTTAATCCTAGTTTTGACCTGATTTTATCTTGATTTATACCAGGTTTAGTTCTGGTTTAGACCTGGTTTAATCCTGATTTAGTCCTGGTTTAGAGCTGGTTTAATCCCGATTTAGACCTGATCTAGTCCTGGTCTAGTTCTGGTTGACAAATTATAGTTACAGCAAATGTAATAACCATATTACTTCAAAGCAATTGTTTTCTGGTTTTAGATCCAATCATTTGAAGCTTCCCTTTAAAAAGATCTTTAAAAGAACAAGTGAGGTATTTAAATGTTGGTTCAGTCTTTGTAGCGTCATTGTAGTGTTGGCTATACTGACTTCAGTACATTTCACTTGCTATGCCAAAATAAGACAACATAAAAAGCATAACATCGCATTCAAATGACACACTGACATTGTAAATAGTTATTCATATTGTGGAGCGCTAATGTTCAAGATTGAGACAATTCAAATCTACATTCAAAGTCTTAAAACAGCAAAAAAAACAAAACAAAAACTCCCTGGATTTCAAAGTTTTAAAAAACCAGAGAATTTGATTGTCACAGGCACAATTTTGTAAGATTTTTGACCAAACTTTGTCATTTGATTTTAAAATGTATCAAAAACAGTACGTGATTGTAGCTTGTGGTTTTATGTATAAAAAAGATTTACATATTTTACAACTGTAAAGTTTAATGAAACTATAAGATTTTTGCTGAAGTTTGTGCTTATTTTTGTCGACAAAGAACTGATTACAAAATATAAACCAAAAAAAAAGAAATCAAAATTAGAATACCAATAGTGTGAGTACTTATTGAGGTAAAGCGTTTAATATATAGGCTACAGCTATTCAAGGCTACGAGGTACTGCTGTAATGTTACATGCAAAAACATATGGGGGCGCCACAGTCAACAGATTGTAACTGAAATAGATGATCTCCACTGCTGTTTGATGCATCTGTTTTGAGTTTAAATGTCAAATAGAGGCTGAAGTGCGAACATTATTAGTTTTACAAAAAAAATGTAATTTTTAAGAAAACTTTTGCCCTTTTTCACATAGACTATACTTTACTTCTGCTAGGAAATAAAATGACATGAGTTACAAAGCTTTGACTAAAATGCCTGAGGTAAACTGTCTCCATAGAATATAAAGCTTATTCTGTGTACAGGGCCCCAGTCATTTTAAAGGCCATTTGAACAGTTGTATATTCTACAGTGGAGTCTGATAAAGTATATATAGTATATATTGATATCCGGTGGTCTTACACAAATCATAAATATAAGGTGTGCAAAGATGAGATTTCATTACTTTACCTTCATCACATTTTTAACACTACTTTATTTTAAAGTAGGGCTAGAAGTTCCCTCCTGAATCTCCCATAACTTGTATATTCACCACTATAACCAACTGACCTATGTACATTAAAGGGCCCATATAAATATATTTGGCATCAACAAAAAAAACCTAAAACATATCAGACACTCCTTCAGTAGACACTACTGATACTTTGCGGCTGATATCAACATTCCCTGGGGGTGTGAAGCTAACTGAAGGCACTACTCTCTTAGAAGCTCTGTTACTCAAAGACTTAATCTGAGCTTCATTTTAACACATTTTGACCAGACAGAGCTGGCTTGGTTGGAACTACAACAGGTGAGCTGATTTGTGCTGTTAAACACAAACTAGCTGGCATTAGCCAACAGTTTTTCAGTTACTATTTTGTTGAAAATCAAACTTCTAAACAGGACCATGAACACTCATACTGATCACAGGCTCCTGAAAATGTGTTGTTTAAATCCATTTTGTTTTTTCTTAAAACGTTGTGTGCATAACCATGGCTGAACATTCCGCTAATAGAGATACATGTAAAACACCCCCAGTGTGATGTCACTGCAAAGTATCAATTTCACATCTGCCACTAAATGTGGGATTCCGTTTTCTTCTTGGTGGTTGCGCTCTCCAGCTCTCTCCTCTCAGAGTAGAAATTGGTCGCTAGCAGAGCCATGCGTTTATTGACCAGTGGCTGAGAGAGGCTGCCGTCCTGCGCAGACATGTCCCGAAACGTCACTTCCGAATCAGGTAAGTCGTCCGGGAGCACTGGGTCTCTCTGCGGAGGCCTCCACAGCTTTGGATGAAAGCAGCAATAGTACAAAGTTTTAAGCAGCAGCCCGGATATGTAAACAAGGGGAAGAGAGATTATTAAAGCCAGAGAATACGACTGGCTTTCGATCGGGTCTCTGTAAAGCCACCATGTTGTGAGAAGAATTGCACAGTCAACGGTGATAAACGAATGATAAATGACACTCCGGCCACGGGTTCGACCTTCTGCAACGTTAAACCAGCTGAAATACCAGATGAGCCCGACGGTCGCGCGGTACAGCCACTCTCCAGCACGACTATCCATAAAATCTGTCTTCTGTCTCCAAACCCATGCCACAAAAACAACCCACAGGAGTGTGAAATGGACAGCAATGTAGGAGGAGAGGACAGAGGAGAAGAGAGCGAGGGATGCGACACGTGGAGAGATGAGGAGGAGGTTCCACAGGAAGTAAACCAAAGAGGAAGACCAGGTTTGTTTGGCTTTGTCGGGGACGAAGGAGCGAAGGGAGCGGTGGTAATCTACGACCATCCATGCCATAGAAGTGGTGGAGGCGGCGATGCTCACGACTGGAACGAGAGAAGAGAGAGGGAAGGAGGGAGAGGGGGAGGGAGAGAGAGGGAGGGAGCAAGAGGAAAAGTGAAAAGGGAGAAAGGGAAGGGCCAGAGAGAGAAGGGCAAAGAGAGAGGGGAAGAGAGAAGAGGAGAGAAAGAAAAAGAGGGGGGGCGGAGGGGAGAGAGAAAAGGAGAGAAAGGAGAGAGAGAGAAGGGGCGGATAGAGAGGGAGAGAGAGGGACAGAGAAAAACAAGAGAAAGTGTAAGGAGAAACAGGGAAGGAGAGAGAAAGAGAGAAAGAAATAGAGATGCGAGAGAAATGGGTGGATGAAGGGAGGGACAGAATGAGAAAGAGAAAAGAGGGGGAAAGGAGAGCAGGAAAGAGAAGGGGTAGAGAAAGAGGGGAGAGATAAGGAAAGATGGTGGGAGAAAGAGGGGAAGAGGAAAGATAGTGGGGGAGACAGAGAGAGAGAGTATTGTTTTGTTATTACTTAACCTGCCTTTTACCAAAGAGGAAATGTTGTAATCAAGACTTTGAACTATGATACCAATATTAACATAATACAATCAGAAAACATTAGTTGAAACAGACAAAAAAAACAGTTTGCCTGTAGATGGCAGTATACTTTCTGACACACAAGTCTAACATATAGGAGTCACTGTGTTACTATAAACCCTGGTATAAGTGAAATATTTAAGTTACCGCTCTGCACTCACACTGCACAGTCCGGGCCTTGTTGGTCTGCAGCATGACATATATCATGAGTGTCAGCTGGGGGGCGCTCTCACAGAACGTCTCGATAAGTCGCAGCATGCTGAGGTCATGGGTCAAATACACCGCGTACTCCGACCCCTCCTCTTTCCTCCACCAAACTCGAAAGCCCTGCCAGATCACCCAGAAGTGCCTAAAAACACCACAGCTCAGGTTTAGGTTAGGGTAAGCACAGCCGCACTATCGCCTCACAGCAAGAGGATCCCAGGTTTGATTCCCGTAAGGGCCTTTTCTATGTTTGTATGTTCTCCCTGTGTCTACAAAATTTTCCTCCAGTTAATCAGATTTTGGCTTTAAACTTAAAGTCACAGTATGTAACTTTAAACCAAAAAATACACCAAAATAAAAGTATGTTTTTTTTTCCATTTTGGTTGTGTTTATTGCACTGGAAAACTCAGTAAAACATACATCGTTACTGTGAGCAGGCTTGCATCTCCACAAACCTCCTTCTCCTCCTGCCTGCTTCCATGGAAATGTTGTTCCTTTGGCTATAATGTTCCATAGTATGGCTTAAAACGTATCTATCTCTATGGAGAATGGTCTGAAGTACGGTTTCTCTTTCCATTGAATCATGCAGGTGATGTGCCACCTTCAGAAAAGTTACATACTGTAGCTTTAAGTCAGTCAAAGGTAGAACATGCAAAATACCACAAAGATCCCACTATATCCAGGGATGAAACCTTTTTCTGTGAGACAGGAACGCCGACCTAGAGGTTGGCATCGAATCAAAATGCTGATAATATTGTAAACATTTTTAACAATACAAAATTGTTCAAATCTGAAATCTAAAATGCCATGAGCACTCGCCACTGAATTAAGACTTTTGAGATTCTGAGTAAATCTCCTCATTCTTTATGCAAAACCTTAGTACCACACCTTAATTGCTTCTCTGTCAGCTGTCATTATTCACCCACTGAGTTTCACTTTGAGAAAGAGAAAAGTAGTGTTGTCGTTTACTGGTTTGATTTGAATCTGAGGACATGCATACCCCACTCAGATAGATCAGGAGTCTAACCCACAACCTCCTCACTGGGAAGGGGACATTCAACAGTCGGCTAAAGCAAGATGAGTCAAAATATGCCAATATTACCATGTCTGTAGGTTTTTAGATTAGAATTGTAAAGATAAACGGTGGCAAGGAATTTATATGAGAAAAAAACAAAACTGAAAAAAAACAACAAAAATGGTTACACTATGATTACACTATTTTCTGACCTATGTTATGATGTTTCCTCATCACAAATAGACCTGGAGTTGTGTTTTGTTTCATTCACACATGTTTAACACACAAACCCTGCATATTTATTTATGAGTTCTTCTCTCAAATGAAAAACACTCTGTTCCACCTTGTGATATCATGTGGTAATACAGTAAGTGCTCCACTGTGTTTTTAAACTCCACACAACTTCACTAGAATCATTTGGACAATTACAGCTTGGAAATGCTCTACTGAACTAAATTAAAATGTAGTTGTTAAGATTAAAACTACCGCTGTGTGACATCACAAGGTGGAACAGAGCATTTTGAGCTTTGGCGATGTAGACAGACTAATAATAAAGGGTCACTCAAACATGAGTGAATGAAACACAACACAACTCCAGGTATGTTTTTGATGAGATTTTTGATTCTAACATGACTTAAAAGCTGCCAAGAGTCAGTTTTGTGTAATTTAGGACCTTTAAAAAAAAAATCCATTTCGGCCCATCCATATATTGTAGCACTAGCAAACCAATAGTGACAGTTATTTATGTAGAAATTGCTTACATTAATTTCCTGTTGTTTTGAAAGGGTAAGTAGTGACAAATGGAGATGCAACAAACCTTGGCCCTATTTCACAAAGCAGGTTGAACTAACACTGAGTTATCCTACTCAGACAGAGCTAACTCTGCTACAAACCTGTTTTCTGAAAGAGAAAACTCAGAGTTAGACCACTCAGTTTGTTCACTTTGAGTTTAGCTGAGGAGAAAAGACATGATCAACGGATCCCAGAAAAGAGTAAATAGTCCATGCAACTGTAAACCAGAGGAGACCTAGAGGAAGTCATGTGACTGTGGACAGGTTAAATTCAGGTTTGATATTAAAATGAAATGTTTAATGAATGATTAGAATAATGGATTAAAAACACATTATTATTTTTTGTTACACTTGTACTTTAGCTGTTTACTATTTTAAAACGTAATAAAAAATTTAAGTCCAACATGTGCAAAGTGACAATATGTTAAAGGTCTGATATATATGTGAGTATTTGTAGTGTAGTAACAAACTGTACTTTTATGTGTGACATTAAATACATCATTTACTAGATTAAATAAATTAGATTAACTCTCTCTGGGACACTGAAAACTCTGGGTTGACTTCTTTACAGGCTTAACAAAGTCTACGTTTGAACTAGACCTGCTTCTTGAAGCAGGTCTAGGTCATTATTCCTGACACTTTTATTTACTTCTTAAACTGGTTAGATACAGTTTGACCTTTAGGCTGATGAAGAAATAGGTCATTTCTTTGGCGACACTGTCCTGAAGAAGCAGGGACATATTTACAATGCAAAACACAGGCAGAACAAGTACCAAACCTTTTTTCTGTTTTAGCCTGAACTTCAATGCCAGAATAACCCCAAGCGAAACAGCATTTCCTCAATATGAAATATCCATCCACATACTACTTCTACTACAACTACTCTGATAAGGGTTCAATGAATAATCTAGGTAGGAACTCAAAACAATAACTCAAAACTCAATACAATAATTACTGGGAAGTTCATTTTGTAGAATCATCAATGTAAAATGGCTTCTAAATGGATCACAAAAACAGTGTCCAGATGAGCACCACTGAAACTGTCTCTACATTTGTCCCGGTAAGTCAACTGAAAACAAGACATGTGTGTACCCATTTGAGATTCAGTCATTTAACTGCTTTGATTTAGCCACACTTTATTTTACACAATTATATTCAATGGTACTTAAGTCTTGGCAGTGGGGGAAGAAGTACTCAATTTTGTTACTTAAGTAAAAGTACAGATACCGGAGCAAAAAAATAGTCAAGTAAAAGTATCACATGAAAAAATCTGCTAAAGTAAAAGTATTAAAGTACCCGTTTAAAAATGTACTTAAAGAGTAAAAAGTAAAAGCATTTTGCATAGATTTTTAGATAATTTAGAAGCTTCAAATGTAGTGATTTTGATAAAGAGCTGTGCTGAATTTTGTTCGCATTTTTTTTTCAAGCTCTTTTCACTTGTATATTTTTGTTTGTTCAAATTATGAACGTGTTATAAAACCTCAGCCTTTTCAACAGGTCTCAAACGATCATAAAAAATACTTTTACTTTTCAGTCCTGTTTCTACTCCACTACAAAAATGTAGTGGAGTAGAAAGGGCAGATACCTCCTCTCAAATGTTGTAAAAGTAAAAATTATCCACTTTATATTTACTTAGATGTAGAATAGGTAAGTATAGATACCTAAAATTTATACAGTACACTTTACACTTTACTAATTTTACTTTGGTTTTTTTTGCGTTCCATCACTTGGTGAGTCTTGGTTTGTACTTCTGTATCCCGTTTTATTATTCTAAAGTTGGAAAACTAAATCATATTTTAGTTTTTTTCCTTGTATGGGAAAAACCCATACAGGGAAAAACCCATACAGGGTTTTTTCCCAAATATTGACATAATTGGGAAAAACCCTGTATGGGAAAAAAACTGTTAAAATTATATCACAAATAATAACTTTTTATGCTTACAAAATTAAGCATTATGTATATCAAAGCGAAAACTTGTTTCAACCAAAACATCACTCTAGTCTTCCCCGTTATTAAATGAGGTAATAAGAACCACATTAAATACACAAACAAAAGTAAACAAATACTGAACATCCCAAACCGTATTTCCTTTTCAGAGTTATTTTTGAGAAAACATGTTGTAACTAAACTGTTCTTCTAACACTTGTACCTGCAGAGGAATCCGAGCTGCAGCACATGAAGCAGGCAGGATAACTTGACTCTGTCCCCGAACATCACCACACTGCCACCGGCCTGAGTGTCTCCCCCGGGCCCGCTGAACCCGCCGCGCCCGG
>KN481935.1:46606-74350 GCA_000787095.1 Periophthalmodon schlosseri | reverse complement strand
AGTCCTCCAGACCCTGCCCCTTCTCCCTCCTCACTTTCCCCTTTAATCCTGGAGGCCCAGTTTAGCAGCTCTATTTGAAATGTGGTTGTGGGCGGAGTTTAGGTGTTTAGTCCCATTTTAATGTTTTATTGAGGTGCAATAAGCTATGAACCAGTCCATCCAGAACCAGCCTTTAGAACGTTCTGTCAACAAACTGGAGGAGCTGATAAAAAAGGCAGGCGACATTTGACCCTGTTTTGATCCAGTTTCCTCTTGCCACAGGAAGTCCCCGTCCCTGGTCCTCCTGGCCACGGCTGAAGACTCCGACACAGACGACAGAGAGAAAAAAGAGAAGAAACCTCCCGACGAGGACTCACCAAACAGTGACTCTGTCTGTGACGACAACAGTGGAGCACCTCCTCTGGCCTGGAGGAAACCCTAGCACTGCCCAATGAGTATCTTTAAGGTTCAACATTCAAGTATGTCCAAAAGCTCCAACAAAGCACTTAGACTTTTATTTATGTATTTATGTAACTATCTAGACACATTTTAAACTTTTAAACTCTCAACAGGACTGAGCCTGTTTGAGTTACTCCTCTTGTTTAATGGTGCTACACTGCAACAGTTTACTGTGGGGGTGGGCAAAATTGACAAAGATAAATTTCTCAAAATATTTAAATTCTCCAAATAATCAAATCCAATTTTTGCATAAATGTACTAAAATATACCTCTAAATATCTGTTGTGTCATTGGGCAAGACACTTCCCCACCTTACCTATGTAAAAATGTATTGTTTGTGTTGTGGTTAGAGGGGTCCTCGGTGCAGATTAGGGATGCACCGACCTAGCGTTTTCATCTTTGATACCGATATCGATACTTTTACTTTGAGTATCTGCCGATCCCCTGACATCAACAATACCAGTGTAGAGACTGAAAAAAAGCCTTTTCCCCAAAGAAACACAGTTAACTTATTACAAAATGGATCCAATTCAACTGTGGTATGTAACTTCTATTTATCTTGAACTACTGAACAGCTTTGTATGAATAAAAGTCATTATAAGACGTCGTAGGCCTACGTCAGACAGTAATTAGTCTTATTACATTAAATTAAAGACCCAACCAGGATATCGACTGAACCTGGATCGGTGCTGATATCTGATACCAGTATCGGTATCGGTGCATCCCTAGTGCAGATCGGCAGCCACACTTTTGCCAGTCTGCCCCAAGTCAAATTAATATCCACCAAATTATATTGCTCAATATATGAACTCAATCCAATGTAAATCCGTCCGTGTCTGATATGATAAATCTAGTTATAATTTCAACATATTCATTTTGCAACTTAAGTATTTTAAGATATTTTTATGTACAGATACTTTTAAATACTTAGATAGAAGTGATTAGAGGTAAGGTTAAAGGGCATTTTCAAGACCTACTGTAGAGCTATGAAGCGCCCTCCTGTGGCCAAATGCTGCAAATACTTCTAAATTTCCTTTCCTAAACTTGAATCAATGGAGAAATACTTGATTTTTTTGCATGTAATGTTTAAAACACAAAAAGTTAATTCTGTTTTGCACACAGTTCTTGATAAAGCCGTTTTGTCTGCTTTTACTGCCTAAAAAGCAGGTTACAAAAGAAATAATTTGCACAAGAATAATTTTGCACATTATAGTACTGAAAGGGCAAATTTAAATTAAGTTCATAGTACAAATGCTTGCCATGTTAAATAAATGATGTATTTATTTTTGTACAGCAGTTATTATAAGCTGGAGAGTTGACTTGCCTTATTCTCAGTGAAGAGACCCCAGTGCATGAAGTTATGGGCACAAAATATAAGATAAGTTTGACAGTAGAAGTAGTTTTCAAATGTACTATATGCCATTACATTAAATTAGCTGCTGCCAGGTCAATCTATAGGTGAGGATTTAAAAAAATATAAATAGTAGTCCTGGTTTACATTTATTTACTAAAGGGACATTAAAAACAATTGTGAGGTATTTTTTCGAGTCGTAGTGTAGGCTCTGTGCACAGTAGCCCGCTAGCTAGCTCACTGTGTCTCAAAGCTAACAGCCACTTTTATTAAAATCGGAAAACATAAAATAAACAACCGTTACAACAATTAAAATAAAGACTACCCAATTATTTTTATATGTAGAATAGTTAGTTTGTGGTTGTTGTTTTAATATTTATTATGCCTCAAAATTAGCATCAGCGTTAGCATTGAGACACAAATATGTCTCTTTCTAAACACAGAAGTGTCCTCTGCTGAAGTATTCATTTTATTTGTGTAGTGTTTAACATGTTGTCAGTGACATCCACCCGCAGCTCCCTGTCTACTGTCTGACCCTAACCCCCTAACCTCTGACCTCTGACCCCTAACCCATCCACAGCTCCCTGTCCACTGCCTGAGCTTTAAGTATTTATTCATTACATTACAAAGGAAATGGTCCCCCTGACTGGAACTAGACGGCTACTGTTGTGCACAGAGAATTTTGCCCCATTTGGAAAAATTGAAATAAAAAATTTGATTTTTTTTTTTTTTTTTACTTTTTTAATTATCTTGAATTATCTCATATTGACAAATGTAAGCCATTCAAATAGAATAGAAATAACATTTTTTCAGGAGAGTTTGCAGTTTGTTGTTACTGTGGACAAACATTAGTCTGAAATGCATATTTATTTTTGACCTCAAACCGTATTTTATCATTTAAAGAATGGTCAGTGTCAAATGAATGTAACGTGCTGTTGATAATATAGATTATTATTATGTGTACATAGCTGTTAAATTCATGTAAATACTGTATATAAGCTGTTAGCTACACATGCCAGTCAAACTGGGGTTAACAATTTCGCCAATATGTTTGATGCCCCAGAGTGAATCATTTGTAAATATATTTTTGTTGAAAACTCGTCTCATGCTCAGAGTTGCAGAGGTAAACCTCTTCGTGGGTGTAGCTTCCTGATATCTGCAACATTTTGAGGATTTTGTCCCCTTTGTGTTTTAAATTGGTAATCGCTATGGCAACTGTTCTAACTTTTCATCTTTCTGAAACCTATAGATACAGCAGGCTGTAATTAAAATGGACAATAGGCTGTAGGCTACTCTTGAATAAGTATTTTAAAAATCCTTTTTTTCTTTATATTTTCAAAAATGTTTGTTATCGATTATTATTGCTACATCTCATCTTCTGCATTGACAATTTGGAGAGACTGGTTTGAAAAATATTGACCTTGTAAAGTAGACAAAAGTGTATGCTGTTAAATGCCAATGTAATATTATGACAAACTGAATTATTTTAACTGTAACTATATTGGAAATGCTAAATTGTTTATATATAAAACGATTATAGGTCTATGTAAAGCAGTTACCCATATGCTCTGAATATGACGTTATAACAGTTGGCCGACGGGAACGGTCTGTGTTCATCTGGTTTGTAACATTTATTTTAAGTTCCTGTGCTGCTGTAAGTTTAAGCTACGTTTAATAAAAGGTTTTACAAAATCTCACTGTTTTCTTCAAATTCTTTTTTCAAATAAAAAACCCAACTCATTCTCAATGAAGAGACCCCCAGTGCATGGAATTAGAGAGCACAAATAAAATAAGCTAGGTTTGAAAGTAGAAGTAGTTTTCAAATGTACTGTATTGTTTTAAAGCCCCAGTATGTATATTTTTTGCCAAAATAGACATCAGCAGCACAGTTGGTAGAGTGTTTGTCCATTGACCCACAGGTTGGTGGTGTGATTCCAGCTCCCACAGATGAATGCTGTTGTTGTGTCCTACCCTCTTGTTTTTGGCCCTCCTCCCTCTGTTCCCGCGTGTTCCTGTGTATTCCTCTGACGCAGCAGTGAAATAATGAACCACAACAGCAGATTCAGTGACGAGGAACAAACTCCTCCACAGCACACCGTAAATCAGAGACAGGACAGAGGCCTGGGGGTCTGGGGTCTGGGAGTGGGAGGGTCTAGGGTTGTGGGGTTCTGGGGGTATGGAGGTCTGAGGGTCTGGGGATGGAAGGATCTGGGAGTGGGAGGGTCTGAGGGTCTGGGTGTCTGGAGTGTCTGGGGGTGGAAGGGTCAGAGAGGCCAGAGTACCCTCCAAAACTACAAGGACAGGTGAAATGTTATTGGTGGTTTTCAGATTGTAGTATGTGATGACGTCATACTCTCAGATGGGCAGGAGACAGATTTCCCTATTGATCACATTATATTTTGCCATGAAATATCCAAAAGGTAAATTCACAAATGTTGAACCTGGTCATATCTATTAGTGAGTAGACCCAAGAACTCAATGTATTACAAAGAAAATCAGCGTTTTAACAATATTCATTTTAGCTGCTCACATCTGTGTTAGATATTATTGGCCTATGTGGTGATGTCATCTGAAACCCAGCAATAATATAATAGCAAAGTTAATCAATAGTTATATGATATTTTCCTCAATAACTCAATTTGTGCACAAAATAATACATACAGAACAAACAAACAAACAAAAAACATGGGCTAAATAATCATATATTTCATCTAAAAATACATACAACTGTTGAACCTACGGCAACCTCACTGTTAGGTCGTTCATGTGGGCGTGGCCTGTCTGTGCACGGGACGGCGCTCTCTCTCTCTCTCATCCTTGTGTGTCATCCCTCCATCCCTCCTCCACCTCCTCCTCCTCTTCCTCCTCTATCTCTGCTCCATCACTGAACCTGCTCTCCCACTCTGCTCCGTTCATCCGGGATTATAATCTGCAACATCCGCGCTAAACATGTGAGTACCAGCGCCTTTTACGCACTTTTTGCACAATATTCGCCAACAAAATACATGCAAACCAACTTTACTTTGCGCCCAACCCTTAACTAATACAATCCCGGAATTAATTCTTATATTAATCTACATTATATTTTAGTTTATTAAAATGAAAGTTACGTATTTTAATCTGCTAAAACGCTTTGGGAAAATACCAATGATTTATGGCGTCTTTCAGCCCATTTTACGACCAGCCAAATTGTTCTTCTCCTGAAAGCATGAGTCATACTTTTACATTAAGTTTTATTTTTATATTTTACCGTCCTTATGGTTCATTCTTGTTGCTAGTTTCGTGGTGGGGGATGGGAGCCAGTTGAGGTCGCGTGTTTGGTTTAAATCCACTCGTTTATTGGAAGCTGCGGCGGCTCTAATCTGGCACCATTTTGTCAGTGACGTTTGTGTTTTACTGAAGAGGAGGAAATATTCAAAGTCTGAGCTAAAGTTAAATCTTTAGTATTTTTTATATAAAATGTTCTATAATAACATCCAAGTTCAAATATTAACTTCAAACTGTGATATCAATTATAATTTACCAAAAATGTGAAGTGAAGTACTCAATTCCGTTACTTAAGTAAAAGTGCAGATACCAGAGCAAAGAAAAATACTCAAGTAAAAGTATCACACAAAAAATGTACTTAAGTATTAAAGTAGTTGTTTAAAAATGTACTTAAAGAGTAAAAAGTAAAACTATTTCTGCAGATTTTGAGGTCTTATAAAGCTTCAAATGTAGTGATTTTGATAAAGATTTGTGCTGAATTTTGTTCAACAGAATCAATTGAATCAATCGGTTTAGTACTTTACAGACAGACTTGTTGACTTTTATGTGAAGCACTTTGGTCAGGTGAAGTTGTTTTAAATGTGCTATAGAAATAATAATAAAAAATAACAACAAACAGAATAAATATATTACATTAAAATCACAATACAAAGTAATAAGGCGTTAGTGCTGGTAACCTTTAGCCTCATAACAGCTGTATGTCAACTTAAAGTAGTACTCGTGATATTTAGGCTTATTCCTGTGTTTCAGATGACGTCACAACATTCCACAGACCCACAGTTTTGAATACAGATGAGGTTAGCTAAAAATGAATAGTGTTAAAGTGCAGATTTGTTGTAGTACAGTGAGTTAGCGTCTGTGTGATAGAAACAATCAGCTGAAAAACTGGCTTTGGTCCTGCGTCTCCATGGGGACATCAGCACATTCCACAATCTGAAATCAACCAGTGAAGTAGTAAAGTCACTGGTCGACCTTGTAGTGATAGTAAACCTGTGCACTAGTGGACCATAGACTGTATAAAGAAGTGGACTAAGTGAGTGCGACGTCACCCACAGCGTTTGGCTCCAGTCAAATGAAGCTCATCGAGGCTAGAGCAGTTATAGGGGCCAATTTGGAGCCGAGTTCCATATTTGTAATTCCTATCACGAGTATCATAGCAACCAAAGAGCCAATCCAGAGCAGGCTGTTTAAGGTAATGACCCTTCCCACCTGCATCGCTGGTTTAGCAGGGATTGGGCGCTTAGCAATACTGTTAATCAAACCTGTTGCTAGCACTAGCGGGAGCGACCTCAGGGAAAGAAGGCGCCTGATTTGTCTCTTATTAATGTTCATATCTGGATTTACGGACATAATAGCAAAATAAAAACACAAGGATCAGGTAGAGCGGATTAATACGAACATTTTAAGACCAAAATGACGAGTCTGACAGCAGCAATTAAAGAGAGAGGGGCCACAGTTTTTTTCAAAAGAAAGTGAATTGGAGCCAGAGTCGATGGAGCTGGAAGCGCGCCCATGATCACTCCCTGTTTGGAACGTGGCTGCTAGCAGGTTAGCTATGTCCATTTATATAGACAGTCTATGTAGTGGACGCACCACTGCAGTGTAATACTTCTAATGGTTCATTATTTTAGAAGTTTATTTTGGTGAGTCATGTTTCTGTAGGAGGTTCGTCACAAACAGAATCGATATGGCAGTGATACTAAACAGTGAATGTACAGATCAGGATCCATTTTAGATATAACTCAGTATTACCCACAAAACTATCAAACTCATGAAAACTTAAGAGCAGTGTTCTTCTATTGTCTGGTATCTACTTTACTGTAACTACTTCTGACTGGTTATAACGTACAGTGTTCTCTGTCTGCTCTGTTGAAATATTTAATAGTTAATCCAGTTGTTTAATATTAAGACTTTTTACTTCAAAAATATCAGTTTAAATATACCATGTGGGTTCAAATACATCTGATCATCAAAAGCACCTCATGTGTGAATCAATGGAGTTTTAGACAAATTTATTTGTATAGCACAATTGGTACACGAGTAATTCAAAGTGCTTTACAGAATAAGAAAGACATTAAAATCACAATACAAACAAATCAAAACATAAATAATAATCATAAAATGAACATTAAAAGAGAAGAGTGCAGAATAAAAACCTTTCAGTCATATTCACAGCTAAACAGAACCGTTTGAGCCTGGATTTAAACATTGTCAAAGTAGAGTCACACCTTCAGGAAGACTGTTGTTGTTTTAACTTCATCTTTTAGTTCTGGTTTAGTTGTGGTTTAGTCCATGTTTACTTCTGGTTTAGTTCTGGTTTAGTCCTGGTTAAGTTCTGGTTTAGTCCTAGTTTAGTCCATGTTTAGTCCTGGTTTAGTTCTGGGTTAGTTCTGGTTTAGTCCTTGTTGTACTTAAAAAAAAACAAAAAAACTTTTAAAATAACTCTTTTAATCTTTTAACATGTTCTATTTCATTTTTGTCTTTGCCGCAATAGTTTGTCTTTTTTTTATGACCTGCACATGTCTGAACAACCAGGCTGAAATCAGATTACTCACATCTAACATAACTGTTCACATGACATTTACATAATCTGATTACTCCAGAAATCAGATAATGCTCAGATTTTTGGAGTGCATATAAACATAACCAAAGACATGAATAAAGTCTGCTTTTCTTCTTGCTTTCTCTCAGGTCCACACCAGAGGGCGCTCCCGGGGCTCCAGGGCCTACAGACTCAGAGGGACCTCCATCTGCAGCTCCAAACCTGACCAGTAACAGACGACTGCAGCAGACACAGGCTCAAGTCGACGAGGTTAGACAAATATACAAAATACTACAAGGTCAAATACACAGCAAATACACACAGTTCAAATACGTTCACTTATAATAACAACAACTACCAAAACTGAAGTCGACGAGGAGGGAGATTGAAAGAGATACACAGAGTACTGTCCAAACAAACATTTAAACATTTCTACAAGAAGCCAAGACAATACATCAGTTATTCCTCCCTTCAACACATTTTAAAGAAACTCTAGTGGAAAACCCAAAACCCAGGTCAGGACGTTGAGAGCCTGAAAACACTGATTCTATTCACACATGAACTATACTGTTGTACCGTAGCATTAGTATTTTTAGTTTACAGTTTAAGATGATGAATATGTGGAAAACAAGTCAAAGTAAACAAACAAAACACCCAAAAGTGTCCCGCCCTGCCCGGCTCGTCTGACCGCAGCAAAGGAAGCTGGCAAACACGGCTTCACAAGATTAAAGGTCTCTGCTGGAGCTTTTATTTAAGTTACAATAAATATGGGCCAGTTGTTCTGAAGTTTGTTGTGGCGATCGGCTGAGGGTGTGGCCAGGTGGAGTCGAGCCAGAGGAGCAGCCCCAGGGCGTAGGAGGTGGGTCCATTTCATAGGCGGGTGGATGCACTGGGCCCTAGTGCATCCGGGTCACCTCCAAAAACAGACACAATATTAGTGATAAATAAAAACACGAAACAACAGGGGCCGTGACACGAAGGTTTAGAGCAGAGGGCAATGGGAGACTGCTCTTTTTGTGGCACTGAGGAGTGAAGAAGTTAAAATGAACAACACTTATTTACTTCATTCACCCTGACCCTGAGGCAGACTGCTCTTTTTGTGGCACTGAGGAGTGAAGAAGTTAAAATAAACAACATTTATTTACTTCATTCAACTGCCCTGAGGCAGACTAATGAAAGTGAGACTGACAATTTGCGCTTTGGCCTCTCAAGCATTACTGACAGTGTGAACCAATGTGAACCAATATGAACCAGTGTGTATTACTGCAAACCAGTATAAACTTGTATGAACCAGCATGAACCAGTACAAACCAGTGTGAACCAGTATGAACCAGTATGAACAAGTATGAACCAGTATGAAACAATATGAACCAATGTGAAACAGTATGAACCAGTATGAATCAGTATGAACCAGTGGAAACCAGTGTGAACCAGTGTGAACTAGTATGAATTAGTGTGAACCTGTGTGAACCAGCGTGAACCAGCGTAAACCAGTCTGAAACAATCTGAACCAGTACAAACCAGTTTGAACAAGTGTGAATCTGTGTGAACAGGTGTGAACCAGTTTGAACCAGTTTGAACCAGTGTGAACCAGTATGAACCAGTAAGAACCAGTGTAAACCAGTGTGAACCAGTTTGAACCAGTATGTACCAGTATGAACCATTATGAACCCGTGGAAACCAGTGTGAACCAGTGTAAACCAGTATGAACCAGTATGAAACAGTTTGAACAAGTGTGAACCTGTGTGAACCAGCGTGAACCAGTGTGAACCAGTCTGAACCAATCTGAACCAGTACAAACCAGTACAAACTACTTTGAACCAGTATGACTCATTACGAATCAGTGTGAACCAGTATGAACCAATATGAACCAGTGTCAACCAAAACAAACCAGTATGAACCAGTGTGAATCAGTGTGAACCAGTTTGAACCAGTGTGAACCAGTATGAACCAGTAAGAACCAGTGTGAACCAGTGTGAACCAGTTTGAACCAGTATGAACCAGTATGAACCAGTATGAACCATTATGAACCCGTGGAAACCAGTGTGAACCAGTGTAAACCAGTATGAACCAGTATGAAATAGTTTGAACAAGTGTGAACCAGTATTAACCAGTATGAACCTGTGTGAAGAAGTGTGAACCAGTGTGAACCAGTATGAAACAGTTTGAACAAGTGTGAACCAGTATTAACCAGTATGAACCTGTGTGAACCAGTGTGAACCAGTGTGAACCAGTGTGAACCAGTGTGAACCAGTGTGAACCAGTGTGAACCAGTGTGAACCAGTGTGAACCAGTGTGAACCAGTGTGAACCAGTGTGAACCAGTGTGAACCAGTGTGAACCAGTGTAAACCAGTATGAACCAGTCTGAATCAGTGTGAGCCAGTCTGAACCTGTGTGAACCAGTATGAACCAGTATGAAACAGTTTGAACAAGTGTAAACCTGTATGAACCAGCATGAACCAGTATGAACCAGTGTGAACCAGTGTGAACTAGTATGAATTAGTGTGAACCTGTGTGAACCAGCGTGAACCAGCGTAAACCAGTCTGAAACAATCCGAACCAGTACAAACCAGTTTGAACAAGTGTGAATCTGTGTGAACAGGTGTGAACCAGTGTGAACCAGTTTGAACCAGTGTGAACCAGTCTGAACCAGGGTGAACTAGTGTGAACCAGTGTGAATCAGTATGAACCAGTGTGAACTAGTTTGAACCAATACGAACCAGTGTGACTCAGTGTGAACCAGTTTGAACCAGTGTGAACCAGTCTGAACCAGGGTGAACTAGTGTGAACCAGTGTGAATCAGTATGAACCAGTGTGAACTAGTTTGAACCAATACGAACCAGTGTGACTCAGTGTGAACCAGTTTGAACCAGTGTGAACCAGTCTGAACCAGGGTGAACTAGTGTGAACCAGTGTGAATCAGTATGAACCAGTGTGAACTAGTTTGAACCAATACGAACCAGTGTGACTCAGTGTGAACCAGTTTGAACCAGTGTGAACAAGTGTCAGCCAATACGAACCTGTATGAACCAGTGTGAACCAGTGTGAACCAGTTTGAATCAGTGTGAACCAGTATGAACCAATACGAACCAATACAAACCAGTGTGAACAAGTATGATCCAGTATGAAACAGTTTGAATAATTGTAAACCGGTATGAACCAGTGTGAAGCAGTGTGAACCAGTATGAGCCAGTGTGACCCAGTGTGAACCAGTCTGAACCAGTATGAACCAGTGTGAACCGGTATGAGTAAGTTTGGCCAAAGCAGGATTTAAACACCAAACTTCCAAAGATCCTGGCTGCACTGAGGTTGTTTCTTACAAGTCCAGCAGGTGGCACTGACCCTTAGTATCAGTATACTTAATCTCATAACATGGATCTGTGGGTCTTAGATGAGCAGTTCCCAACATTTTTCTCCTAGCGACCCTTTTTTACCTGAGGATACATTAGCAACCAATTAGCGATAATTATTTTTGGTTGATTAAATATTGAACAGTATTAGCTGGTGTGTGTGAGGATGTAGACGATGTACGGAGAGAGAGAACATAATGCACTTTGTAGCGTCTTATCTGTGTAGTGTGTTTTGTTCTGTTTGTTTATGATCTGTGCAGCAGAATCAGCCCAAACTACATTTTTCTCAAGGGTCCGATAAACAGAGTAACCTTGACCCATGACCCTTGAACCTTGAAGGTGCGATTGAACAGAAATGATTGTAAAATACTTTATCGAAGCAATTAACAGGTAATTCCTTCATTAAACTTCACGCAGTCTCGTTTGGACATCTTTTTTAAGAAGGACCCCTGGGGACCCCCTGAGAGTCTTTGGGGAATTTGGGTTCTGACCCCCAGGTTGGGCAGGGCTGTTTGGGATAGTACTTGGTGTCTGATATTCAGTGATGGGAAGAATACTTTGAAAATGTATTTATTTACAGAATACTGAATTGAAATGTATTTTACAACGTAGTGAGTTACATGGTCCAGTGAGAGTACTGCATTCTGAATACTCTGAATACTTTTGCACTGAGTTGCATTATATTATAGTGTAAAAAACATGACATATAATTACAAACAGCTTTATTTTTGTTGCCCTGTTTGTTCTCCATTTAATTATGTCCAATTAGAGATGAAAAATCACACACACATTGTAAGAGCTTTGTTTTTTTTTTATTTTTTTATTCTCACTAATATTGTGCACTTAAAGCCAAAATTACAGATGAAGTACCGTTATGTATTTCCTTTAATTCAGTAAAGTAACTGTATTCTGAATATGACCAAATGAAAGATTAACTGTACCAGAATACAGTTACCTAAAGTTAGTATTCAGAATATGTATTTTTGGTACATGTATTCAGTTACTTCCCAATACTGCTGCTATTGCACTGTATATTCCCTCTCTTCTGCTGTAGGTACTTGGCAGGTCCGTTGACAGAAATTTGGGGGCCTGGGGCAAAAAGCCTCACATGGGCCGCCTTCTACTATAAATTAATAGGATGAGGGTTCAATTCTGGGACCCGGGACAACAGACCCCTTTGCCCTTCCTCCCAGTCGACTCCCCTGGTACTTGGTGTCTGATATTGTACTGTATATTCCCTGGCCTCCCTGTAGGTGGTGGACATCATGCGTGTGAATGTGGACAAAGTTCTGGAGAGAGACCAGAAGCTGTCGGAGCTGGACGACCGAGCGGACGCTCTCCAGGCCGGAGCATCGCAGTTTGAGAGCAGCGCCGCCAAACTCAAGAACAAGTACTGGTGGAAGAACTGCAAGGTACTTTTAATACTACTACTACTACTACAACAAACTCAAGAACAAGTACTGGTGGAAGGTACTTTTAATACTACTACTGCTATGACTGCTTATTTTTTTTATATTTATCTCTAAAAAGTCAAATTAAACAAGTTTAATCTGTTTTTATATAAATACGCTGTTTCCTAGTACTTTTTCTGCATAAATAGTAGTTTTTGCATGAACTCCCCCTGCAGGTGTGGTCTTATGACGGCAGTTTGGGTCAGATACAGAGATACAGAGATACAGAAGAGTTTTTAGTTTGGGTCAGATACACAGATACAGAAGAGTTTGTTTTTTTTAACAATTCTAACTCGACTATAACCCTGACTATTAACAAACAAACTCATGAGAAAAAAAACACATCATCTACATCATCATCACATCACTACCTTCCCTGTGTCAGCCTCCTGTCAATCATCTAATCAGGTCCCGCCCATATCCGCCACTCAGACGTCAGAACCAGAGGATAGACGTAGAAGAGGCGGGGTTTATGAGGAAGAGGAAGTGAGAGAAATCCCAATCTGGATTACAGAATGAGAGGGATTATCAGTACAGATGTGGTCCACACTAAAACAACTGCTTTTATCAGACAAACCTTTAACAATAGAAGTCAAAATGTGTTTGTATTAATTCAAACTAGTATCGAAACTATCACTGTCCGACTTGTCTTGTAAATATGTTGTTGAGAACTTTGAAGAGCTCTGCGTTTCTGATTGGCTCATTCATGGGGTTTTAGACTGAAGAAAAATTAGCACTTTTGCAGCAGTTCAAAACAAAATATATCTTTGAATGGCAGTGAAGGAATGTAACGAAGGACAAGTAGTAAAGTACCGTACTCAAGTATAAATTTTAGGTATCTGTACTTTACTTAAGTACATTTTACAGTGGATACTTTCTACTCCACTACATTTTTTATTATTGTCTGAGACCTGCTGAAAAGTCTGAGGGTTTATTTTTAACACATTCATAATTTGGTCAAATAAAAATATACAAATAAAAACAGCTGGAAAAAACATTTTTTTCTATTGTTTCTACTGAACATCAAAATCACCACATTTGAAGTCTTATAAGACCTCAAAATCTTTGCAAAATACTTTTTCTTTTACTCTTTAAACCTCAAAATCTTTGCAAAATACTTTTACTTTTTACTCTTTAAGTACATTTAAAGGTACTTTAATACTTTTACTTAAGTCGATTTTTTCTTGTGATACTTTTACTTTTACTTGAGTATTTTTTTGCTCTGGTGTCTGTACTTTTAGACACAATCGAGTACTTCTTCCACCAGTGTTGAATGGTCAAGTCCTCAAAATGGCACCATATAACAGAAAGCTGAGACCTATAAATACAAAGGATAAATGACATTCCCTGCCTCGTTCATTTCCTTGTTTCTGATGTTTGTTTGCTGTAACCTGATCTCTGTTTGGTGTTAATCCTGTTCAAATGAGATTTCCAGACAGTAGCTGGAGTCTTGATGTCTCTGTTTCTCTGTGTTAAACATGTGAGATCTTATTGTACAACTGCTGTGTTTCCAAACAAACAAAACAGCCATGTGAAGTCTGTTTTTAGCAAATCAACAATATGGTGGTAAGCTTCTGAAGTGCCCTGAGTTAGACTGACAGAAGTGAGGCTGCCAATCTGTGCCGTCGGCCCCGCCCACCAGCACCAACGCTCATTCATACACTGCATTTGTGTAAAGGCAAAGTGGGTCAAGTGTCTTGCCAAAGGACAGAATAACAGTATGCGCACAGAATGGGATTCAAACCACCAACGTTATGGTCAGGGGCGGCGCCAGACATTTTTGTTTGGAGGAGCTGTGGGGGGGCTAAGTTCTCCAATGGGGCGCTCACTTAACATGTTAATTTAGAGTCTTGTATGGACACAAGCACAATCCCCTCCTCCTACCATGTTTGAGTCACTGTTTTAAACCAGTTTAAATGTAGTTAGCCCCTGTAGTTAGCAAAAAACTAATATGGACTTCTGTTTTCATTGTAGTCTTATTTTGAACACTTTGTAGTTGCCATTTGAACATTTTTTGTTGAGATTAATCTGTGATCTTGTGCTATGAAAATAGAGCAAAAATCTTTGGAGAGAGACCAGACTAATCCCAAAAAATTTAAAACGTAATTTCTAAAGTTTTGAAACTCGCTCTATGTTTATCAGTTATGAGGTCACTAAACACCTAAAGACCTATCTTTTTATTTAAATATGTTTCCGAAAATTCTAAACAGACCTGTCACGATAACACATTTTGAAGCATGAAATATCGCTACAGAGAAATATAATGATAAACGATCATATTGAAGCTACGTTATGCCTCTGACACAACAACAACGCTGGTTAATCCCAGTAAAACACTTTTAAAAATAAACCCTATCATTAAAAGGCCTGAGCTGCAACAAATTAATAGCAGAATTAAGCTATATTTAGCCGTAGAAGTTACATTTCTAACCCTTTGCAGCTCAAATCTTATCGTACCACAACAAAAATAACAAAAATCTCCCCATTGTTGCAAAGAAAATGTGCACGATTGTTCCAGGTTTCATATACTGAACAAAAAACTCGATATAATGATTGTAATGACAGGTCTGCTTTAAATTATTAAAACAATTTCTTGAATTTTTGGTTTTAAATGTGTTTTTTAGGCTGAAAAACATGCGTGTGTTTATTAATCTGCTTGAAATCCAGAAGTTCAGATCTGACACAGCTAACCCCTCTCTCTCTGTTCTCAGATGATGATCATAATGGCCATTGTAGGAGTAATATTTTTTGCTGTTATTTTCTGTGAGTACCACCATGTTTTTTTTGTCTTTTGTATTATTAATTAAAAAACACAAAAGCAAATAACAAATTCTTTCTTCCCTTCAGTGTATTTCTTCTACTGAGCTGTTCTGCACCCAAAACATCCTCTTAAAGTCCTCCAGGATCTGCAAACGTCTTCATGAGCTGTACCGAAAATATACTTTCAAATGGGCCCAGCTTCAACCATGGATCATTTTATTAAAGACGCGTTATGGGACTTTTTTGGTGGAGTGCGATGTCACTGCTTTGCCAGGAAGGTTCCATAGTATGACACTACTCTCTATAATGTCTCAGAAGAACTGTATGCAGGCTCACCTCTCCATAGATCTGACCTGTAGGTCTTCTCCCTAGATATAGGTTTAATGCCATACTGTGGAGCATTCTTGGCAAAGCATCAACATCTCAATGACCCACTCCAGAAAACTTCCACAATGCTGCTTTATCACAAATGTCTAAACATAAATTATCTAAATACATTATAATATGAACTAGTTTTACAGATCAACCAACTCACTGAATTTGTATAGAAATTGTGAAAACCAGAGTTAACCAATGTGTAACTAATCCCAAATACAGTGTTTGCAATAAGACTTCCTATCTTTACCTGTCGTAAATGCTGCCCCCTATCTGTCACCGTGTTAACTACACCCACTGTTAAATATTGTATTGCTTCACAATGATGCTTATTCTCGTCTTGTGTGAATGTGTTTGGATATGACCTTCACGACTGTGTAAAGATGGCCGTATTTTTTCAAACTGTGTGCTTTCAATACATGTTTGCATCTTAACTGAATAAAACGCATTGATCCTTCTGTAGTCATTTCATTGGTAAAATGGTAAAGGAGGTTGCGGGTTAGACTCCTGAGCTCTCTGAGTGGAGTGTGCATGTTCTGTGTCACTGTGGCAGATCCTGTCTCCTCCCTTCAGTGAGGAGGTTGTGGCTTAGACTCATCTGGGGTCTTTGGTTGCTATGATACTTGCGGTCTGAATTCCTAATATGGAGCTCGACTCCAAATTGGCCCGTTATTGCTAGCTTCGATGAGCTTCATTTTACTGGAGCCGAACGCTGTGGGTGACATCACGCTCACTTAGTCCACTTCTTTAAACAGTCCATGATTAACCTCCTGATCTCTCCTCCCAGTCGAAGTTTGGGTCGGCTGCATCTTCTCTGCACTAAAAATGACATGAACAAATGTATGGGCCAAATTCTTGAGTTTATTCTTTATTTAGGTCCCAAAAAAACATCATAATAACATTATATCAATAATATTAATACAGAAATTGAAAAAATTAAGAAAAATAAAATAAAATAGCTTTTGTGTCCACAGCCTCAGGAGGGTGAAGGAGCTCAATCCTTCAGAAACACTCAGTAAAATGTCCATTATTTTGAGGAGGAGAGGGCGTGGCTTCAAGCTGTCCGTCAGTCGCTGTGCACCAATCAGGATTCAGGAATGTCGAAGGAAAAGAGGTAAGCGCTTCAGTCTACTGCTGAGACATCTGTGGAGGAGAGAGAAAAGAGTTAGAAAACCGTCCATTGTGGAATAAGTAGTATTAGCTCAGCCATCAGTTATTGACCAGATTCCCTCAATATGAACTCAAAGGTATGGTTTATATTTCATTTTGTTACAAGTGTTTATTTGACATCCCTGACCCCTCTGCTCTGGTCAGACCCGTCTCTAAGAGGCCGATCTCATTGTGGCGCCCGAGTGTCAAGAGCCACAGGAGTGACTGAAGTTTAACCCTTTGCTTCTCTGAGGGCCACTGTCTTCTCATTATCAGATCTTGTGTTGGAGTTTACCTGTTGTGCCTGTGTGTGTGTCTCGGGCCCCCTGCTGGCCAGTCGGTTCAGGATGTTCCTCTCGGACATCTGCAGTCTCACAGCGACAGGAGGTATCCGGGCGATGGTCGCCGGGAGACGGGTGACATCAGCCTTCATGTCGCTTAGCAACTCCTCCAACTGTTTCAGCACTGGAGACAAGAAAAAAAAAAGTTAAGACTTTTCAATGAATGACAAACTCCACTTTTTCAGTCTACTGCTGTCTGCCCAAGCCTGCGGACTCAAAGAACCAAAGAATTCAGGCCAGGCCCAAGAATCTAAACTCCAGGAATACTACAGTACTGATTTAAGTGCAGCTCTAAACTACTGCAGTACTAATCTAAACTACTACTAATATAAACTTGTTATTCTTACTAAACATCAGCCTGTCCAGGGACCACAGGTGGAAATTAGTATTTTTTGCTATAACCTGGCACCATACATCTTTCCTGTTTTTAAGGTCAATGTATTGTTGTGCACTGTCCCTGTCTAAATAAAAGCATACCATACTACAGTACTAATCTAAACTACTGCAGTACTAATCTAAACTCACCTTTGTGCAGTACTGCGTTGGCGGGCTTGTTCCCCGACATCGACTCTTTGCTGAGATGCTGATGAGACTCGGCCAAACACTCGACTTCACTGAAGCGCGTGTTCAGGGCCATGGAGGGGTGGGAGGGGTCCTCAGACATGTTCAAATACGCCGCCCTCCGCAACTGCTCCTCGATCACCAAAGCCTGCTCCAACAACTGAGGGAGAGAGAAGAGAAAACAGCAGGTTTAGAGAAGGGTTCAGGGAATTAAAATGTGAAATTGTAAGTGAAGCTATAGTTTCACAAAAGAAAACTGAACTGTGTCAAGTGGATGAGAGTTTTAAAGAGCAAAGACTCTTCGCCGCTCATCCAAGCTGCTTCTACCGTTCTGACAGAGTACTGTAAGTCACTGTAAGGTCACTGGCTTATATCTGAGCCAACTACACTGAAACTAACACCCCACTTTTTACAACCTACTTTTTAAAGACCAACCAACATCTGGGAGAGAGATACAGGGTTTCTTTATGTAAAAATAGCAGGTATAAAAACTAATTCGTGCCCCACAAAGTCAACATGGAATGACTGTGCAGATGTGTGATTGTATATTGTCCAGTTCTTTTTGTCTTTCGTTATGTCATGTCGTGTCTGTATGTTAATGCTACTGACCCCTGCTCCAAGGCAAATTTCTCCATAGGGAGACGAAAATAAATGAAACCTGAGAGAATATGTGCCATTAGTCAAAACACTAAGGTGTGAACGGTCACTTGATATTTTGCATGATCAAGTCCCCATGAAGCTATACTGAAAGAGTAACATTTGTACAAAAGTATTGGTGGGTTTCATTTCTATTCGGCCTCAGCAGCACATCTGACTGTGGAGGACACTCATCACTGATATCATTTGTCAACGTTGTGATTTTAAACTTTACCTTGAAGCGCCGGGCGAGGAACTTGTTTTTGATTTCTAAGAAGTTGCCTCTGCTCATCTCTCCTTTGAACGGTTCATTGAGGATTGCGAACTTCACGTCGTTCTGGATGTCCTGCCAGCGAGCGTAACCGTGTCTGAGGGGGCGGGGTCAAGGTCAAAACCACTCACCATTTCCATTTACTTTACAGTCTATATTTTGTTATTTTATCATTTAGTTTGTAATATGTGTTGCCAACTCTTAGCAAAAAAACAGAATTTTGAATGACTAGGGATGTGAATATTTCAAACAAATAAAATCACACAATTTAATCTAAAAACATAGGCAAAGTTAAAAAAAAAAAAAAGGGCATTTTCTTCCAAAACATGTGCAAAATTCTTAAATTAAACTTGCTCTATGTAACTTTTTGGTTGAAGACAACTCGCTCATCTCCATGGAGATGTTATAGATAGATGGGTTTAATGCCACACGTTGGAACAATCCAGGCAAAGCAACAACAAGAAGTCACATATACTGCACCTTTAAACTGGCACGCTAAAGGAAAGAAATAGAATCTAAATTTTCAGTTAAAATCGCCCCCATAAAAACACATTAAAATATAAAAACGTTGCGTTTTTAGTTTTGTTTTGAAGGATACTGTATGATTCCAGCCAGGAGCCAGTAGTCGTGTCTTCGGTGCCAGATCTCGTTGGTTTTCTTGGTCACGGTCGCGGCTCGTTCCTCGTTCTGCCACAAGGAGTGCAGCTCTGTGGAAACGGAGAAAAAAAGTTCAAAATATATATTAAAAAAAATAATCATAACTGCTTCGTCTTTACAACAAATGAATCACTTGCATGACACAAGTACTCGTTTCACAAAAGCACATGAACATACTTATATTATCTTTACATTGTTTTTACCCATTTGACTCCAGTTTAGCAAATTATAGTTTATAATTTTACTTCCTGTTTGAAGGAGAGAGGGTAAAGGAATCTAAGGAGAGAGAAGAGAGAGAGGAGAAGAGAGAAAAGAGAAAGGAAAGAGAACAGTACTCAGTGGTCCAGGTAGGTTCCATAGTGGTCCATGGGCGTGTACTAGTCTATGTGTCTTATACTTGTTCTGATACAGCGCAAGATCATTCTAAAGCTGTTCAGGAAAGGTTCATTTCTGTCCTGTGAATGTGACTTTTTTTAGTATCGATAAATGCTCAAATGAGTATCTAGTTTCAATACTAGTTATTAGGAATAGTATCGATTAGTATCTGATTCGATACTTCTGACAACCCGAACTTGAATGTAAAACTACGATACACATTTCCCCCCAAACCCATAATCATAATTGGAGAAACAACAAACTGTCATATGCAGTTTAAATAGTACTACTAGTACACAGGTACTACATGTACCTGTGAAGCCTCCGTCTGCGATGTTGAACATAAACCTGGACTTGGCCTTCTTCTTGTCGTCGCTCACAGCTGCAGAGTCTTTGGAGGAGTTTCCGTTTGCTCAAATTTCCTCTGGTTTTACCTCCTTTACCTCGATCACGTCTTTATCCTCTGAACACTTCTCCTCCTTCTTCTCCTCGGGAGCTGGAGTCGTGTCCATCTTTTCTACCTTCTCCTCTTTTTTCTCTTCTGTAAAACAAATGTATAAATCGTTTTAAATAAGGCTGTCGGGCTTCAGTCGTTCAGTCGCAGTTTAAGGATTTTTATGGGACAACAGCAGATCAGAGAACATATGGTGTGAGCTAGCTGATGATTTGAGAGTTAATCTGCATTTTTACATAGAAATACACTGGTTCCAAGTACACTTTTGTTTAAATAGTTGTTTTTGTATGAACTCCAGTGCAGTTGTGAGTGCAGCTTGGGTCAAATACATGGTCAGATCATAAGTCATAAGATCATCATAGCATGGAAACGCAACTCGGCTGGAGATGCTGCTGGTCCTCCAATGACTGCACGGGGGAAGGCGTGAGTAGCACCGCCCCCCCTGAGCCGGTCCCAGGTCCCGAGCGTTCCAGACCCCTTTGAAAGGTAGTCCTCCAGTGGTCCGCTTTGGAGCTTTAGCCGACCAATCGGTTGACAGAATTTCTTTAGTGAACTACAGACCTACTTTTAAGTGGTTATAGCTCAGCTTGTCATTTTGAAGCACAATAGAAATGCTACAGAGAAATGTCATGATAAAAGGATAATATTGAAACTACTTTGTGTCACTGGTTGAGATTAAAATAAAGATAATCCCAGTAGTAAACATTTTTTTGCTGCAGCAAATAAACAGCAGAATAAACCATAAGAGTGACTTCTTCAACTCTCTACAGCTCAAACCTTTTCATATTACAACTAAAATAACTAAAATCTCCCCATTTTTGCAAAGAAACACACAACAAATATAAAAAAAATATACTGTTCCAGCTTTTATATATTGAAAGATAAGTTGATACAGTGATTATTGTGACAGGCCCAGTTCTAGCCATAGATTAGCAGTTTGATTCCAACTCCAACAGAAGTGGCTGCCAAAGGTCAAATTGGCCGTATTCAGTTATCAATCTGCCCCAGGGCGTGGCTGTGGGTCCAGTGTTCATTTTAACAAAATATATATATATTTTTTTTTTTATTTTGCTTGCTTTTGACTAAAAACATTTTATCAAATTATTCTTTTTAGTGTAATCAAATAAATTTAACGGGATATTTTCTCAGACTAAAACTAAAGCCAAATGGCTTCAGTCAAACAGAAAAATACATTTTTTATTTTAACTTTCATTAATTGTATTGCACTGCTTCATAAAAAAAAATCTGGGAATGGAAAGTGGGAACTGAATCTAGACTTTTATGTTTAGTTTTGAAAAGGTCCTATATCACACAAAATGGACTCTTGTGAGCTTTAAGCCAAGTTATAATGTTGTTACCTCCTCAAAAACACACCTGGAGTTGTGTTTGGTTTCATTCACTCATGTTTGAGTAACACTTTATTATTAGTCTACATCTTCAAAGCTCTAATTTATTTTCAGGGTTTGTGTGTTAAACATGTGTGAATGAAACAAAACAACTCTAGGTCTGTTTGTGATGAGGGCAGATAAGAAAATAGTGTAATATGGGACCTTTAATTGTGAAAAATATCAGTACTTTTTGTCAACAGCAAGATGTACTTAAATCATAATTTTTAATGTTTTTATTTCGTTTTAGTCAGCGATTTAACACCCTGGAAATAACTGCACAATGTAATGTAAAATTTGTGACGGCTTGTACCTTTCATCTCTACGTCCTCCGCCTTGACCTCTGACCCCTCTGTCTTCTCATTGGAGCTCTTCTCTTCTTCTGTGGTCTGTGGGCTCTTCTTCCCATCCTCTCCCTCCTTCTCTTTCACCTCCTCTGGGTCTTTGGTGCCGTTGGTCGTCGCAGTTTCACCGTTTTGCTTTTTGTCCACTGCAGGCTCCTGTCCGTTCTTCTCCTCTGTTTTTTTCTCCTTCTCATCGTCGCCTGGGATTGAAATGACCTGAAGACACAGAGGTGGTGTTTATATTAAGAGAATTTCACCACACCTTTATATGTTGTTAATATTAATTTATTCACCTCATTCTTTGAGTCTTTGCCGTTCTTTTCGAGTTCAGTCTCTTTCTTCACGTCTTTCTCTCCGTCCTTAGAAGCTTCATCAGTTTTTGAGTCATCAACTGCAAAAATAAACAAATTTAGCAACAGAAAAAAGCAGAGGTAGGGACAGTCGCTAAAAAACAACAGCAAATGGTAATGCAACTTTAAAGGGCCTCATTATTACACAAAACTGACTCTTGTGAGCTTTAAGCCATGTTATAATGCTCCTCAAAAACATACCTCATCATTCACACATGTTTGAGTCACCCTTTATTATTAGTCTGTCTACATCTCCAAAGCTCAAAATGCTCTGTTCCACTTTGTGATGTCATGAAGTGGTAGTTTTCAAGTTAACGACTCCTTTTACCTTTAGTTGAGTAGAGATCATCTCCAGGGCTGAAATTATCCAAATAATTCTAGTGTACTATAAACACAGTGGAGCACTTCCTGTATTACCACATGACATCACAAGGTGGAACAGAGTGTTTTCCGTTTGAGAGAAGAACTCAGCCTAAATTCGCAGGGTTTGTGTGTTAAACATGTGTGAATGAAACAAAACACAACTCCAGGTCTGTTTGTGATGAGGAAACTACATTAGAACAGAGATGAGAATAATTATGTTAAAGGGCCCATATTACACCATTTTCTTAGTTGGTATCATCACTCAAATTTACTAACTTGAAACTTTGTATAAGTCCATTAGTTACAAAAGGGGAGAGATTGGCCAAATATTTACTTTAAAATGATGTTACACACATCACCAGACGAGAGTGTAAAGAGCTTAATCAAATTCTAAAGACAACTATTTTTTGTGATGCAGCTCAAGGACTTAGTTTTGTTGCCGAATGCAGACCGTCTATAAAAACATATTGTATGCGTTTCAATGCTTTTGAATGTTACTGAAGCCTAACCTGGAGCGGGCGTGTTGGGCTGTGTGTCTGCAGGCGTCCCAGTCGAGGGGGTCTTTCCTGGGGACTCTGGCTGAGCCGCAGCCCTTTTGTTTTCCTCCAGCTCCGCCATCCATGGCATCGACCACTGACCGTTCACGTGCTCGAACTCCTGCACCTGAGACACACAGACAGCACGTGGAGTTTAATACAGTGTGTACACACACATATACACACATGCCACATTGAGTGTAATACAGTGTGTGCACGCACGCAGACACACACACACCTCTGTGCTTAAGTAACTGTGCTCTATATTCACGTACAATATAGACTTGGTTTATTACACATTTAGAAACCATTCAAAACCAGGTCAAGTATCAGTGGAAATCTCTCTCAGTTCTCCCAAAGCACAGATCAGAGTCTACAGCCAACTCTTAGTCTGAATACCACTTCCTGTTACAAGCGGAAGTGCTTTCTGCTGTTGTGTGTTTTTTATTTATACAAAATCCGGTAGTTGAGGGATACATAACAGTCACACATTTGGATCAGTTTTGTCTTATTTTATTTTTGTTATAAGGAAATAAATGCTGTTCTCAGTCTCTGCTCTGGTGTCAGCTGATATGGAGTATTGGCAAATACTTAAAGCCATAGTATTAGAAACAGCTGGATTGGTGCATCCCTAATGATCAGCTCTTGTTATGGTGCATATTAGCAAGGCTTGTGTCTTTAAACATTGGTCCCTCCTTTAGTTAAATAGAAGGTTCTACAGCTACTACCTGCTCTATTTAGCATAGATCTGGTTGTATACAGGTACCTTCTTGCGTATGAGGGACATGACGCCGATTCGTGTGAGGACGTGTTGTCTGGACAGTCCTTCTCTTGGGACTCCGTCTGCAAAAGTCTCGGCTCCGTCTGCTCCGGGCTCACACAGGTGACGCATGAACAGGGACACGTAGGCCCTGAGGATGACAAGGGTCACAATATACATAAAATAAATAAATAAATAAAATAATTTTAAGGACCACATATGAACCAAGCTGTAGTTGGTGCTAGTTGGTATTCAGCTATTACTTAGTATTTACTGGTTAATTCTTATCATCAGGTGTATCTACAAAACATTATTAATAATGCGAAATTGGTAATGAACACTACTTTAACGGGAAGAAAATAGTTAAGGGCTGAATACTTTTAAAATGTGGCCTTAGATAAAAAAAAAAGTAATAGTAAAAGGCACAATATCTAAAAACTAAAGTGTTACCTACAATAATAAATACATTTATAACTGTAGGAGTTGTAACTCACTTGAACTCCTTCTCAGATTTGCCGCGCAAATCTCGTACGAGCCACTGTGTCGTGAAAGCGTCTTGAGGAGGCATCCCATAACGCATCACTGCATTCAGGAAGGCCTTTCTCTGACGCGAGTTGAACCCCAGCACCTGCAAAATACAGGAAAAACATCAGTTTGGTCTATGGACTATGCTAAATACCACTGCACAAGAGCTGTTTTGATAAAGTCACTAATGCAACTGCATGGACTGACCTCGATGTTGCCTCCGACCCTGGCCAGCAGGGGGGGCAGTGGCTTGTCTTTGTCGTTCCGTAGACCCTTCCTGCCCGGTCTGCGAGAGTTTGCAGCTGAAACAAAAACATAATATATGATTTATTTTGTGTTTAGTCCAGAGTTGACACCTTTTTTTGTTCTTGTAACCGTTTGTGATGTTTATGTGAACGTTTTTGTATGTGACACTTGGTTGCTATGCCGACAAGTTGATGTGAATGTTCTATTGGTCAGTTACTGGTCGGTTCTGGAGACTGGCTCTAGTGAGTTGAGACTGCTGTGGTTTTGCTCTTGTTTTGGAGTGGGTTAGGGACTACAGTAGCCCTTGTGTTCAGAAAATAAACAACCAGAAGAGTTTCATCTCGCTTCCTTACACCAGAACGCTACAATATGATGAGAACCCAAAATATTTTACTGAATAAATGACAAAATATGAAACAGTTCAACAAACAACTTACTACTACCAACTACTCAAACAATTTAAGAAAGCCAAAGTCATACTGTCAAAACCAAACAACGATTTTATTTATTCAGAATGTAATAACCAGTATAAAGCCTTTTTCAAATTGAGTGTGACGTGCGCTTCTTGGCAATGAAAACATAATAATGAAGAACAGAACTTTTGGAAGTTTGTGTCAGCTAATAAAAAACTATCTGAAAATGTGAGCTAGGGCCAAGATTAAACTTTTCAACTTGAGTTTTTTCATAGTCATATTGCATTGCTTCTCAGGCCGACTACAACAAATAAACATATGAATAAATGAATGAAATGTATTCCAGGTGACAAAAAGATCGAATGTGATCTACCTTCTGATCTCTCATCGAAGTCCTCGTCTCCCTCCTCTGAAGCCACAGAGTAATCGGACTGACCGTCGGACTGGTCATCCTGCCAATCAGCTGTAAACGCAAACAAACACAACAAATGTTTAAATACAGGCTCCGGGAAGCAGCTGTCACACAGTCCTCAGAGGTGGGCGGAGAAGCTAAAATACAAGACTTTCAGTTTTATTCAAAAATAAAAAACGCTACACAAGTATCATGATTTAAATTTTAGTTAGTGTTCAAAGTCTAAACATTAAGGAGCTAAACACAGATACATTTACAACTTATAGTGTCAACGTAATGAACCAATTTACAGTTGCAAAAGAATCAAAATGGGAAAATTACTCTACAAAACTAGTCAAAACTTGAATACAGCTCATTACTTCCCACCTCTGGAAATTGTGAATGAAAAACTGAAAAAATATTATAAACACATTTCTTGTTATGCTAAAACAAGCTAATTATTGCTTTATATTGTAACGTTTTTAGCAGTTAGCGGTGATAACAGTTAGCATTCAGTCCCTATCTTTCAAACAAAAGACAAATAGATGCTCATAGAGACACCTATAGGCTTTTATTGAAATATTTATACTATGTAAAAGGACATTTAATCTACATCACATGTTATTTTTAGCTTGACAAAGCACAAATATATACAGATTATAGCTTCATTATTTCATATTCATTTTCTACCAGGGACGCAAGAATAACCAAACTTCATGGGACAATATCATGGTGTTATGTTTATTGCATTATTGTAGGAAATGGAATAGCTACTTTTTCCCTCTAGAAATCCCCCAACAAGCCTTTAGTGCTGTTACTGTTACGTCCATATTGACATATATATATTAACAATTTTAAAAATAGTTTAATACTAGTTCGATATTTATGCTGGCTGCGAAGCAATGGATTATGGTCTATGTAGTTTGACTAGGCGCTCGCAATTCAATCAACAGAATGTCTAGAATTCCCATAGTTTAACCTGAGCTGGAGACAGGTTAGATTTCTCAGGTGGAGTTGGCTGCGTAACTGTCAAATTACACATGTGTTGACCTGGTTTATGGTTAATATCTCTGTCATCACTGGGCCTATCCACAAAAGTTGAATAATGGCACCACTTTCTGAAGCTATTAAGACATGATTGTTGTGATATTAATCTTGTGGCTTAAACTCCTTTCAACTGACAAGTTTGTGGAGCTGATCCAAAACAAATAATGAGACAGTGAATCTCCCATAGAGTTGTATCCCTGGATTTCAGCTTCCTGTTATAGCAGCATTTTCTCCATTCAAAAAGATATAATATTCAGTTGTTTAATTGTTTATCGTCATGGCAACAGTACCAGTTATTTATCGCTCTGGTTAGATCCCTTCCCTCCATCATCACATTCTGAATCAGTTTAAACAGCCCATGATATTATCGGCAGACGTTTGGCTCTCTCACATCCCTGTTTACTACTGTTCCTATGTAAAGAGAAAAATAAAAGTTTCATTGACCTCTACCTGTGTCCTCTTGCGAGCCGTCGTTGTAGTTGACCTGTTTGCGGATTCTTTTGCCTTTTCCCAAGTTTCGGGCCAAATCTTCCTGTTGTTGTTCGTAATGGTGACGCAAAAGTTTCTCCCAATAATCTGGGTCTACGCTCTCCTCCTGTTTGATGATCTCCCTCTGCACCTCCTCCTCCTACAGAAAACACAGCGGATGTTAGAATAAAGACTATGTGAGCATAACAGTAATAGTAAATAGGTAGTGTTTTATTAATACGCCATTGACTTTGTTGTTTATGCTTAAAACAAATGATGTAATGACATTTTGAGAGATTTCATGTAGAGTATTCCCATAAACCCAAAATGAATTTGTGAATTGACTTTCTCCAGCTAGAGTGCTTTCCATCAGAGTGTGAGAATAGACCAAGTTGGTGGTGTCTCTTATGATTCAAATTAAGTTATTGGCTCTTTAAAAGGAGCTGTACCAATTTTTTACAGATTGCAAACAGTTTAAAATGAACTAGTTCTGTTTTTCATGTTTTTAAGTGGTTGTACCACATATTCCTCACTTTCTAATTATTCACCATAATGAGTTTATAAGCGTTTTTCTTTCAGAGGAAGTGCCAGCAACAACTAGCATGCTAACAGCAAAAGCAACATTTTACTTTATTACATAAAAAAAAAAAAAAAGCCAGCTGCAGCCACTTTAATAAATCCTTTTTTTTTAGAAGATGCAACTCACTTCTTTCACATTTTTAGAGCAATTTTATCTTTGTGATTTAGGAACAGTAAAGACTTTGAATACTTGAGTTACTCTCAAGTGTCACTCCCCACCAGTCTCCTCTACATAGTTAACCATCTCACCTCCTCCTCTTCGTCTTTGACCACATACTGAGCCACTTTGAAGGAGCTCAGATACTCGTTCATGCTCTGCAGCTCTGTGTCTTCCGTCGCGTCCTGGTTTCGGTTCAGC
>KN481935.1:34005-46541 GCA_000787095.1 Periophthalmodon schlosseri | reverse complement strand
TCCCTCAATGGCTTTGTCGTCGTAGTGGATCACGCTGCTGTCCTCCTCCTTATTCTCTCCTGCACAGGTTAGAAAAAGTTCAAAATGAGTTCAACGACTACACTTTAGTTATGAATGAAGAAAAATATGTCAATGCACAAATATCAAAACGAAACAAAATGGTTTTAATATTTCATAAAGTTCTCTACATCACTGACTTTCATTATTGTATTCCATATTTAATAACAAAATTACACAAACATAAAATTATCGTTTATAACTGACTACCGGTGCATATTTGGATATTTGTGTCAACTAATAAAAAAATGTATTTAAATGTGTGCGCTCTATGGGTCCTCTCTATCTGAGGGAGTTACTGCACCCCTATACTCCACCCAGAGCCCTGAGGTCAGCTGACCAGCTCCTCAAGTCCAGTCTTTTCTGTGGCAGTGCCCAGACTATGGAACAGCGCCCTCTGCCTGTCAGATCCTCTTAGTCCTTAACACACTAAGACTCAACTGAAAACCTACCTCTTCTCCCTGGCATTTTACTCTAGACAGGATAAACAGGTGTTTTACTGATCTTTTCCTATGTATCGTGTTAGCTGTATATTTGTTTTTTGTTGATTTTTATGTGAAGCACTTTGGGCAGCTGAAGTAGTTTTAAACGTGCTATATAAATAAACTTGAACTAAATTGAAGGTTATAGGTTGAAGCCAAGATAAAACTGTTTAAAAGACCAGAAGAACTCCATAGTTGGAGGAGTAGTAAGTTCAAGAAGCAATGCAACATGTTTAAGACAAATTAAAAACTACAAATATGAAAGAAGCAGGTCATGATTTAGCTGGAGATGAATTAAAAAGTTATTCTGCCTTTTTACAAATACGCACATTACTAGTTTCTATATGGATAACAAATGTATTGCAGATGTAGTAAACATTTCTGGAAATTTAAAAACTAGAAATCAAAACTACCACCTTCTTGCTCGTCTTTGAACAGTTCTTCAGTCCCAAACTTGAGGATGTCGTCCAGTTCCTGTTTGGACATAGAGCCGGTCTTTGAGCCCAGACCAGGACGCACCACCAGGTGAGTCAGCATCATCTTCTTCTTAGCCACCTGTGAAATAACAGACAAGTTTAGTTTGACTGATAAAAGACATTTAGAACAAACGAGTGGAAAACGGGGTTGTGCCAATGTAAAATCAAACCGTTATATGGCCTTGTGATGATCTGTGAGACTGGAGGAAATTTTCTATAGTTATGCATGGGCACAGACACCTACCCTCTCCTCCTATTGGTCAGTCAGAGGTGGAGTTAACCAATCACGATAAAGAGTGAACTCACAGAAGCAGATTTATATTGCTTTTAAATGGTAAATGGTCAAATTTTTATATAGCACGTTCCACCTTCAAGGCACTCAAAGCGCTTTACATCAAGGAACCACTCACCCATTCACACACACGTTCACACACCGTGTACACAGAACCACTCACCCATTCACACACACGTTCACACACCAGTGTACACAGACGCTGCAAGGTGGGTTAAGTGTCTTGCCCAAGGACACAACAACAGTATTTATTTGTGGGAGCTAGTCGCACCGCCAACCTGTGGGTCAGTGGAAAAACACTACCAACTGATCTACTGTTGCCCCAAGGAGTAACTTAAGTCTACTGAAAAATAAACTGCGATCTTTTATTAAAATTAATGTCAAGAAAAACTGAAAAGATGTGCAGTGAAAAAGCAAGTTTAAAATCTAAGTTGATTCCATAATTTACCTGAGTGATCCTCTCTTCCACAGAGGCTTTTGTGACAAAACGGTAGATCATAACCTTCTTATTTTGACCTATTCGATGAGCTCTGCTGAAGGCCTGGACAGAAAAAAAATATTTGAAACTTGAACCTCAACTTAAACATTAAAATTTAGTTAAAATTAGTGTAATTCTCCTCTCT
Organism: Periophthalmodon schlosseri; assembly: GCA_000787095.1. NCBI lineage: Eukaryota > Metazoa > Chordata > Actinopteri > Gobiiformes > Gobiidae > Periophthalmodon > Periophthalmodon schlosseri. The sequence goes on along the minus strand of KN481935.1, from coordinate 44,611 downwards.
GGTCCTCACCTGGATGTCGTTGTGAGGGTTCCAGTCAGAGTCGTAGATGATCACAGTGTCTGCGGTTGCCAGGTTAATGCCCAAACCTCCAGCTCGCGTGGACAACAGGAAGGCAAACTGCTGAGCGCCCGGAGCTGAGGAGAAAAAACAAGACATTTCATTTTCTAGACCTTTTACAAAAACAAATTTGAAGTTGATATATTGCTACAGAAAAAATTATGATAAACGATAATATTGAAACTACTCTATACACCCAATACAATGTTATCGATGTTATCATTTTAAATTTTTCTTCCTACAAAATTAAACTCAACTGTACACAAATATGTTTTTTATAAATTACACAATTTTAGAATGAAGTTCTGTTTTATTTCTTTGTATTTTCACACACAAAAAAAAAAAATGTCCTGACTAACACTTTTATTTAAAACATTCTTGAAAGAGTCTCTTGTGTCAGAGACAGTTTATAAAGCTGTTGGCCCAAAGGGAAGCATGTTTACAGGTACACATACTTACTAAAACTACACCTTTATGTCTACTTTAAATCTATAAATGATATAAACAGTTTAATGCTGTAATCCAAAGGGTGTCCTGCCGTGTGACATGAAAAATCACATATTTAAAAAGACAGTTACACAAAAACTAGAAGGAGCTCATCTGACATTTATGCACCAGGGGGCGCTCTGGGGTTAAGGGTTTAAGCTACAAGTCAAAAGAAATAATGGCCATATTCTTATTTGTGTTAAAAATTTCTGAAAAACTTTAAACATGCACCAGTTTGATGTCCTGGGTTGTGACAGCTGTATTTCCTTAGAAAAATACCATTCTAATTGTTAAAATGTTCTTTAAGATGGGACAGCTACCCAATTATTAAACTAGCACTAGGGACATATTAAGTCATTTATTAGAATTTTTAACATGGTAAATGTGTAGTGAGTGTCCAGCAGGGGGCAGGTGAGGTCACACCACAGGGCAGGTTAAAGTGTCTCAAATTAAAAGAGCTACACAAATGATTATGTAATGTTTGTGAAAAGGCTTCTTTACAGTTGTTGTAGAACTGATTTGTTTTTGAAAATCATTTTGGTATTCTGCTCCAAAGGCGAGTAACACCACAGGACAGAAAAAACTGCGTTACACCCCCAAAATGTCAAGTAATAATTAAACAGCACAATGAAGTTAAGTGCCATTCAAACCGCTCAGTACTTTTAATCTACAGCACAAATGGTCAGCAGTACTGATCATGAGAGGCCTATATAAACATAATAAAAGCAGGAGGCTATATTTTAAATGTAAGCGTGGTCTCACCATTGAACCGATCGATGGCCTCCTGCCTCAGTCCTCCTGTGATTCCTCCATCGATTCTCTCGTATTTATAACCCTCATTTTCTAAGAAGTCCTCCAAAAGATCCAACATCTTTGTCATCTGAAACACAGCAGACATCGTTAGTGAACTCTGATTATGCTCATTATGTTAATAGAAGCAAATGAACAAGCTCTGCAACCAGTTTTTTTCCTCATTTTAGAAGTCAACTTATAATACTTACTATACACTACAATTAAATATCAAACCCATTTACGAATTAACCACCATTTCTCGCAGCTCCCAAAATGTATATTGTTCTTGCCCATTTTTAATTTAACAGTACTAACATTGTAATAAAAAATAAAGTCACTGCAACACCACTCATTAAAGTACCATTTAGATTACAATACATTTTTTTTTACCAGTAATTTTAATGTGTGGTTGGAGGTTGCCATTAGTGTGAATCCAGTCCCTGGCAATTTGATTCCGATTATTGGGGTCCCGATTTGATTAAAAAAAAAGATTCTCGATTCTAAAACTATTCTAAATTCAATTCTGAAGCTATCTTTCATTCAAAAACAAAGAACTTTTTTTTTTTTTACATTTTTCAAGTTCCCTTGACAGGTTGTGCTTGTAGTTAGCGCATTAGCTTTCCTTGGCTGCTAACAACAACAACACCGCAAACCGTGTGTTCCTTTTGCTCCATATTTTACCTGTGAGAAGATGAGGACCCTGTGCCCGCCCTCCTTCAGTTTCCTCATCATTTTCTGCAGTAAAAGAAGTTTCCCTGAAGCTTTGATCAGACCCTGGTTCTCGTAGATCCCATTCGGCAAACGAGGGGCTTCCTGTTTGGGAGGGGGAAAAAAAAACATTTAAAAATTGCATAGCCTGTGAATGAATTATCCATTTACTGTCATTAGATTCACTATGCAACTTTTCTGGTGGGGGACACATCACTGGCTTGTCTCCATGGAGATGTTAATGCTGTACCTGAAATGTTCCACAGTAAGACATTAACATCATCTATAGATTCTATTCCATTATGGCTGTTTTTATTACCAAGATACATTGAAAACATGCATTCTTACTGTGAGCAGGCTTGCCTCCTCACAGATCTAACCTGTAACTTGGCCTGGTAGCATCATCTGTGTCTCGATGACGATAGATACGTTTAATGCCATACTGGGGAACATTCCTAGCAAAGCGATAACATTCCCATGGAGACCAGCAAACTGAACTCTCCACCAGAAAAGTTACATAGTGTGTTTTTAACATTCAAGATTTTGGTGGGAAGAGGATGAGGTATGTTAACCACTCTGCCACTGCGCACCCAATTACTTCCATCTATGAATTACATTTTTTTTAATTTTAATTAATATTTAAGTCACCGAAAAAAAACAATAAATATAAGAAGCAACAACCTAATAAAACCCAAAATGTCTACCAGTTTATGAAGCCATCCAAGTTGTAACGTACCATCGCAGCCACAGGGAAGAGGTAGGGATGGTTGCAGCATTTCTTCAGATCCATGACGACGTTGAGCAGTGAAAACTGGTTTCCGCCTCCTTTTGTGTTCAAGGCCTCGAAGTTTTTCGTCAAAATGTACTTGTAGTATTTCCTACAGACAGTCAAAATATTAAACGTTAGGTTTGTTGTTTTATGTTGCACGATCTCACCGAAACACGGCTCAAGTTGGTCACTGGCAATAAAACCTCTTCTGATTCTGCCCCATTTTAAACTTTAATTCCATATTCTAGAATTGATCGATATACAGTAATCTCTTAATACTTCTATCAAATTTTTTCAGTGTGGTGCCTGTGCAAGTATAAATGCGTCGACCAGCACAGCACTGATTCAGTTGTGATTAACCTTGTAGTCCTATGATTGTACATTATTTTGGTGCCATATTCTACAGTTTTATATAACACCGGGGCCCTTACTTCTGCATGGGACTGAGCTCCACTCTGACGATGAGCTCAGTTTTGGAGGGCATGTGTTTGAAGACGTCTGCCTTCAGACGCCGCAGCATGTGTGGACCCAACATGTCGTGAAGCTTCTTTATCTGATCCTCTTTAGCGATGTCTGCAAACTCCTCCAGGAAACCCTCCAGATTACTAAAGAAACACAAATATATTGAGTTAAGTTACATGACAATACAATGCTATTTTTATTAGATTATGGATATAATATAGATGCAGATTTCAGCCTCTGCTTTAAAACCTTTAGATCGGCTCTTTCACTCAGCCCTTTGTTTCATAACAGGTGATGAATTTAAAACCCATCACTGTACACTCTATGAACGGGTTTTAAAGTTTATTTTCAAATATGTCTGCATCCATTTGAGTGCCTATTTCTATTCACTTGCTGTTCTTAAGGAGGGGGTATTTTTCTTCTATGGGGTATTAATTGCTAAAACTTAACATATTTTATTGTTTTGAATGAAAACACTGGAATTTTTTTTTTGTGGGAAAAATAAAAGTTCTCTTATTGTTTACATTTTACCAATATTCTATGATTTCCTGGTATTCCTTGTTCCTCACCTGAACCTCTCTGGAGTGAGGAAGTTAAGCAGGTGGAACAGCTCCTCCAGGTTGTTCTGAAGGGGAGTCCCTGTCAGCAGCAGTTTGTGTTGGAGCGAGTAGTTGTTCAGGACTCGGAAAAACTATAAGAGAAGAACAAAATGGGCATTATTACAGAGCTTTTCAACATACCTCAAAGTATCCACCCTTTGCTTTGTTGAAAAATATTTAGTAGAGTTATTTACCTTTTTTCTTTGCTACATAATTCTTCTATTTGTATATAAAATGTAGAAAGCAGTAAAAATAAAAACACTGAATGAGAGGGCGTGTCCAAATTTTTGCCTGGTCATGTATATCTGAGGATTTAACTAAACCAACACACCCAAGTTGTTTACAGTAAGCGTCACCTGTCATTAGTCAAGTTCATTAAAGTCAAAAATACCAGAAATACCAGATCTGTGACAGAACTGAAGAAGGTGCGTTGATGAATGGCAAAATGTATTCACGCAAAAAAACTTTCTCCAAAACATTCTTAAAACACTCTCAAGAGTTGAATTAAGTCATTTGGACAAAGTTTTGGAGAATGCTTTGAGATTGATACCTTGGACTGGTTGTTCTTGAGCCTGTGAGCCTCATCCACCACGAGACAGGCCCAGTCGATGGAGCCTAGAATGGCCATGTCGATGGTGATGAGCTCGTACGACGTCAGTAACACGTGGAACTTCAGAGAGGAGTCTTTCTGCAGGAGCAAAAAGACAAACTATTTAGTGAATTTATTTTAAAAAAACACATTTTTCATTTATATTTCTACAGGGAGACCCCAATGAGAGCACCAGACTCTTTCATGAGCCCGTAGAGCCCATATTATACTATTTTTTGATCTACATTACGTTTCCTCATTATAAACAAACGTGTGAATGAAACAAAACTCCAGGTATAACAAACAAATCCTGCATATTTAGGCTGGGTTCTTCTCTCAAACAGAAAACACTCCATCTTGTGATGTCATGTGGTAATACAGAAAGTGCTCTACTGGGTTTTTAAACTCCATAAATCCACCTTCACTAGAATCATTAGGATGATTTTAGCCATGGAATTGACAATCTCTACTGAACTAAAGGTAACTTGAAAACTACGGCTTGATGACATCACAAGGGGGAACAGAGCATTTTGAGCTTTGGAGATGTAGACAGACTAATAATAAAGTGTTACTCAAATGTGTGAATGAAACAAAACACAACTCCAGGTATGTTTTTGAGGAGGTAACAACATTATAACATGGCTAAAAGCTCACAAGAGTCAGTTTTGAATAATATAGGATAAACAAAAACAAACAATCCAAATACCTACACAGGTCCATTTAAAACATTAAAAACAAGAGCAGGTGTGATTATAAATGTTTATCACCAGATTATTTAAGTGCATTAGTGGCACCAATCTATCCAGTTTTGCATGTCCTTAAAATGTATTCCATTTTTGGGAAGCAAAATAACCAAAAGCTTTTTTTCTCCCATTTCAGTTCTAGTGCGGCCAGTTTTTAGACAGAGACAATCGTGAGATCTTGTATTAAAAGTGCTTCACCTCTTCTCTTCCCCCTCTCTCATCTCCTCCTCCCTCCCCTCTCCCTCCCCTCCTCTCCTCTCTTTGTCTCCTCAAAATAACCAAATGGCAAAATAACCAAAAGCTTTTTTCCCCATTTCAGTTCTAGTGCAGCCAGTTTTTAGATGTAGACAATCCAGTCGCCCTTCAAAAATATAAGTTTCAATAAAAAATTTACATATACCAAATACCAATATATACCAAAAGCTTCAGAATTAAGCCTGCTAAGCCATTGCCAAATAAAATTTACAGCCCATACAAAATCAGATTCTATTTATATTGTCTGTTTTTTCGGTCTTAAAAAGATGAAAACAAAACTATTTCATTTTAGACAGTTTGCAATGATCCAAAGTTATTCCTCACCTTACCAAGCGGAGTTTTGCCATTGTGGTAATGCAAACAACAACTAGCATGCCAACAGCTTAATTCCTGGTTCTTGGACCATAAAACACTTTAGAATGAGATGCAGACTTATGTTGACCTTAAGAGCAGCTTTTACAATACATCTGCACTGGGGCAAGACACATTATAGCCACTTCGAGATCAGCACTTATAATTTGCATTAAAATATGACAATAAAAATATAAAAATGTAATACCTAATCGGTTAAAAATTGTTAAGAATACATCACGTTTCTCTACCTAAATTAAAGAGTTTACAGAGCTCATTTACCTTCATCCTTGAGGCCTTCTTTCCCCCTCGAATAGCGTTGTCTTCAAATGAAAACTCGTTCTCCCTGATGACCGCTCTGCTGTCCTTGTCCCCCACATACGTCACCACGTACATGTCAGGAGCCCACATCTCAAACTCTCTCTCCCAGTTTATGATGGTCGAGAGCGGGGCACCCACCAGGAACGGCCCCTTCGAGTGACCCTGTGGAGGGGAGCACCCAGACAAACTTTAGTATAGGTACCAAACGCTAAATAGCTTAAAATGAGTAGAATTTTTTAAAGCCATGGAAAAGTTGTAGGAAAATGTTTAAGAATACATAAAGTGTTTAGTCTCCTTAAACTGGAATTAAAAACTGTTAAATCAGTTCATTTAAAAAAAAAAAAAAAAATCACATTTTCATGCCATTGTTGTCAAATTGTGGTATGAGAACAAGTTGTGTTAATGAAAAAAAAAAATTAAAAAAGTCAAAATCATAATAATAATAAAAATGTTCTAACATGATCTGATTTGAAGAACCGTTTTCAATTATTCCCAATTTCCTTCATTGGTTGTATTGAGATAAAACTTGAATGGAATAAAACAAAACGCCAGATAAGTTTTGATAATGAAACAACTATGCAACTAATTACTAAAAAGTTGTGGTCAATGAAATGTCAAATGCTTAATAAAATTGGCTCCCACTTGCACTATATCTCCTTATCCCACCTCATGTATACAGTCTTGTTATATTTAGACTTTTTTTTTTTCTACTTTTATTTTATTTTTACATAAACATATCTGTACCTCATTTGAAACACCTTACCATTTTTGCTATTTATTACCCCACATTATAAAAATATCTGTTGTTATATTGCATTATATATTGCATTGTATTTTGTATTCTATAAATGTGAGCTACTGTGTCGGAGTAATTTCCCTTGTGGATCAATACAGTTTGTCCAAGTCTCGTAAATACCAGGCGAAATGGATAAGATAGATGAGATCCTGTTATTGCCAAGTCCAACATTCAGAATAATAACACATTTAATGTTGTTACCTCCTCAAAAACATACCTGGAGTTGTGTTTTGTTTCATTCACACATGTTTGAGTAACACTTTATTATTAGTCTGTCTACATCTCCAAACCTCAAAATGCTCTGTTCCACCTTGTGATGTCATGAAGCGGTAGTTTTCAAGTTAACAGCTCCTTTTATAGCCAATTCCAGGGCTGAAATCATTTGAATGATTCTAGTGAAAGTGTATGGGGCACTTCCTGTGTGACCACATGACATCACAACGTGGAACAGTGTTTTCTGTTTGAGAGAAGAACTCCGCCTAAATATGCAGGGTTTGTCAGTCAAATTTGTGTGAATGAAATAAAACACTCCAGGTATGTTTGTGATGAGGAAACAACATTATAACAGAGATCAGAACATAGCGTAATATGGCCTCTTTAAACCTTCACACACCCACCTCTTTATAGAGCGAGTAGAGGAAGGTAGCCGTCTGCACAGTCTTGCCCAGTCCCATCTCGTCTGCGAGGATGGTGTCTGTGCCCTGAGCCCACGAGAAACGCAGCCAGTTCAGCCCCTCGAGCTGGTACGGGTGCAGAGTGCCCCCAGTGCAGTCCAGGTAGTCCGGCTGTCGCTCAAACTTTATCGTTGGCTAAAGGAGAGGAACAAAGAATTATGAATTTTACTTCAGGTTTTAATCTTACCTCCTAAACAAAAAGCTGCCCCTTTAGCTTCCTGTTTATATCTTTTGAATAGGAAAAATGGATGAGTTGTGAAATGTATTCTTCACTCTGAAAACCACTGTCCCAAGAGGCTTTTCCAGTTCTGGCCGGACACTGGTGAATCACTGCCTTAGAACTGTCTGAAGGGAGGAGCCAGCAACATTTAAGAGATACTGCTTAGTTTATTTGAAGGGATGAGACAAGAGCTTGTGCAAAATCTTTTTTTTTTTTTTTTTTTTTTACTCACAACTGTGGAAAAAAAAATCAATTATGCATATATTTCTTTGTTTGAAATAGTTAATCACCATGGCAACAGAGCTACTGTTCCATAATTGGGTAAATCAAAGACTCCTGGGTTATTCTTCCACTTCTGTCACTCTGTGTTTACATTTTGTTGACTTTATGTTTAAATATATATTTTGTCAATTTAATTATATATATTTTTTCCTTTTATAATTTTTATAAGTTTTGCTATTTATATATACAGTCTATGGTCATAACATGCATTGATCAGGTGTTTGCAAATTTAAACATATGAACTTACATCGATCACTGGGTTTTCTGGAGGTCGGTCTGGTCTCTTCACTTTTCCTTTAACTTTGATTTTCTTTCCTGGTTTTCCATCCTCTCCGATCATCAGCTCTCTGCAAAAGACAGAACATTAGTTATGTAGACTCCACGGAGAACAAAACACTTTATATGACTTGAGAAGATTGTGGTTATATGATTAAACTGCTCCACGTTTTGATGAGAAAAACAACATTATGAAACAGGTTAAATTTGAAGTTATAAGTCGTTTCCAAGAATTTTTGGAATTGAATTTTTGGATTTGGAACACAACAACATTAAACAACAAACAAAGGGTGTACAGTTAGTCACACAAAATTAAAGGTCACATATTATGCTTAGAAGGCCTGAATGCGTCTGATCATAAGATTTCCATTTCTCCCAGATCTTGTCAAATTTGTCCATTTGAAGTCTATGGTACATTGTAATCCTGTAATCCTTTAATTCTGCACTCTTCTCTTTTAATGTTAATTTTAGGGTGATTATTTGTGATTATTTATGTTTTGATTTGCAGTATTGTGATTTTAGTCTTTCTTATTCTGTAATGCACTTTGAATTACTTTGTGTAAGAATTGGGCTATACAAATAAACTTGCCTTGCCTAAACTCAACATACCAAACAAATGTTTACTCTCAGTGCTTGCGTCCACAGAATATAAATTGGGACGAAATATTATTTTGACTTTTAAAGACACTTGTAAATTAAATATTACTCTCAACTCTGCTCGAAGACTGTTCCAAAATTCAGTATCGTGTGAAAACGATTTGCTCTCTGAACACCACAGCTCCTCCAACAACCGCATGAGCCTGAATAATGTGAGCTTTGTGCAGGTGTTACTAAGTATCTGCTGAGGCACTTCCAGCCAAAACATCTCCAAAGTTAAAAAGTTTTGCCTAACCTGCCTTTGCCCCCTAAATCATTTGAAAACCGTTCTGACCTGTGGTTCCAGTACTGCTGCTTGTACTGGTCGTACTCGGGCACGTTCATGTCGTCTGCCTCCCAAGTGGCCTGGTCGTACGGCAGCTCCCTCCATTTGATCAGGTAATGCACATTGTGTTTCTTATCCACACTAAAAACACAGAAAACATTGGCAATATAAATAAAAATAAAAATATTCATTTGTTAAAAAGTAGTTTATGAGAGGTTATTATGTTTTATCCCAGAGTTGAAAGTCAATTTGGAGAGATTTTAGAGACATAAAATAGGGAACAAAAATTCACAGTTCAAATACATTTTAATAGGAATCAGGTAGCATGTATAGCTAACCATTTAAACATCATAACTTTGCCTCATCCATTCTGCCCATAGTTTAAGTCTTCCTTTCACTCATTCAGGTCAGGACAGAGGTTAACCAATCACAGTGAAGTTTGAACTCTTAGAAAAAAGAACATGGCTTCATATAGCTTTTAATTACAATATAAAACCAACCAAGTGCCCAAGGAATCTAATTATAAAACATTTAAAATGGTGGAAAGATTTTTTTGATCACTAGTCTGCACTTTAAATTGAAACAAAAAACTTTATCGAGAACAAATTCACAAACTAAGAATGCTTTTGGCTGTATTTTTGGCAACATAAAACAATGAATAATAGTAAAATATAATCTGTATTAAAAAAAAATGAACACATAAAAATTGACTACACTGAATACACACACACACACTGTTGTATTGTAAGTATTGTTGAAGTGAGTCGAGTATCTTTTACAAGTTTAAATACAAAAACATGTGTAAAAATGTGACCTGTGGTTGATGATGCGATGGATCATGAGCCATTCCATTTTTATGCCGTATCGAAGGAACCTCTCCTCCAGCTGAGCGTACATGGGGTCTTTGTTTTTCCTCTTGGAGCTTTTGTCGTCCTCTCCCTCCCCAAAGTCTATGGGAGGAGGCTCGTCCATGTCTGTCTTCCTCTGGTAGTTTCTGAACTTTGCCTGGCAGTGCAGCTCAAGCTAGAAATATAAAAAACAAACTTGGGTTTAATACAGTTTTAAGGTAAAACTGTTAGGTTGAACTGAATGTGATTTTGTTCTTTTTGTTCATGGCAAGGGAATATAGGATTTAATGCATTAGACAGGACAGATGTTTTGTAAATAAAGTTTCTAGATTTAGAAAAAAAAATTCCAGACCACTCTAGTTAAAAAAAAAAATTACATTAAGATTCTGAGCTTGAGCTGATATGAAATCCATGGTTTACCTGTAGCTCCGTGACCCAGGAGCAGTGCCAGTACGA
>KN481935.1:23492-33853 GCA_000787095.1 Periophthalmodon schlosseri | reverse complement strand
GTGGGAGGAGGAGGGTCGCCCCAACGCCACGTCAAGATCTTCTGCACTTTACCCTTCAGAGGCGGGCACTGCCAGGAGAGAGGAAGTTAGAGGAACAGTTAGAAAAACAGTTAATCAGGCTGTATAAAGCTATGGTGGATGATGAGGCAATGCAGAAACAATTATTATTTTCGATTTTAGTAACAATATTGTCACAACACAAAAATCATGTGAATTTTTGTAACTATGACACTGACTTGTACAGGGTGTTGACATCTTCTGTCTCTGCCTACACTTCCATCTATATCTAAATCATGTTTCATAACCAAAGTCATAATAAGGATCTGATACTGTGATACGGTTTGATTTTGTAAAAGAAAATACAAAATTTTATTTTTTCATGCTGAAAATACTTGTGGAAGTGGCCGGTTTAACAAGCTGAAAACAATTACATTTAACATTATGGCGTTCTCACTGTGGTAGTTGGATTGGTCATTTAAAAAGGAGATATACTTTAATTTGATTAATTTTTACCATCTTAAAAACAGAACTAGTTTCAAAGTTCCTCCCTTTCCTTCCAAATATGGGTCTCTGCTCCAAATTGCCCCCTACAACTGCTCTAGCCTCAATGAGTTTCATTTGACTGGAGCTGAACGCTGTGAGTGACGTCACACTTAGTCCACTTCTTCAAACAGTCTATGAATAGTACTTGTGGTAAATATTTATCATAGTTTAATATCAGTTTGTGGAAAAAAGAGAAGCTCAAAAATACAGGAATATGTCATTTCTGCTGCCTATGTTCAACCAATTTCACCACATTAAAAATAAAAAAATAAAAAAGAGTGTATAATTCCACCGTTTATGACTCAGACTTTTTTTTTAGCATGAAGCTGTAAACCATGTCCTGTGTACAGACCGTGCAGCGCGGGCAGATCCACTCTCCGTTGGGGATCTCGGGCAGGGGGGGGTTGAGGCAGTGGATGTGGTAGGACGAGGGGCAGGAGTCACAGCACAGCAGCTCTCCTCCATCTTTACAAACGCGACAGAATTCCATGTGGTGGTCGTCCTCCTCGTGATCTCCGGCCTCTCCGTTATCATCCTCTCCCTCAGACGCCTCCTCACGAGCCTCCCACTGGATACCCTCCTTCTCCTAAAACACACAGGAATTTAGGGATGGGACGATATAACTGATATTTGCCGATACCAATTTAAAATGCATTTAGACCACCACATTCTATAGGCCAATATTTAATACAAAATGAATATTGTTAAAATGCAGATTTTTGTTGCTATATAGTAAGTTCTAGGGTCCAGTCAGTCATAGAAATAATCACATTCAACATGTGTGACTTTACCTTTTGGATATTTCATGGTAAAGTATAATGTAATCAATAGGGAAATCTGTCTCTTGTGCCCCCATCTGGGAGTATGACATCACATTTTAGAATCTGAAAACCACCAACAGAGTATCGATATCAGTCAATACTGATACTGGAACCGATATATCACCCTTCACTAAAGGAATTACAGGGTTAGAACTTTAGTCATTCTTTTATATGTAATTTTTGGATAAGGACAGCAATTATGGCCCACATATCCTATTCATGGGTCTCAGCCTCCTGTTATAGCAGTGTTTTCCATTAATACAGGAGACTATGGTGGTCCCCCAGAGTCTAAAAACCACCTGGACGATAAAATTATAAAAATACAATGAGCAACAGAAGTCTAAACTAAAAAAAAAAAGAGACTACACTGGTCAAAATGCCTGGATAAAACAGGAAGTGACATTTATACTCCACAAAAAATAATTTTGTGCCACCATAATCTTAACAGAATCTATGGGAAACACTGACTGTAGCGACACTGAGCATTTGTCGCTTAAAGAGGAGATCGGATCCAGTACCACTGTCTGACGCGCTGCCGTTTGTAAAAAGTAGACCGAGTTGCATAATGCATTTTCTGGTGGTTTAATAAAACAGCGGCTTAAGCAGGTTACACACACGGATGGTATAATGTAGGCCTACAAAAATAGTATGGTAACAAGCAAACGAAGCGGTCAACGAAAAATACAGCTCCCCAGCGTCTCCCCTCCCCACACTCCCAGACAGCAGGAAACCAAGTGCCTTTGAAACTACCGGCACGTCACCTTTGCCCACGTGACTCCCCACCCCTTACGCATTGCCATAGCAACGAATCAGACTTTACCCATTCAAAAGCTATATTTGTTTTTAAATTAGTTATTGCTATGGTAGCTGTCCTCAAATTTCATCATTTTTAAATCCATGGGCACACTTTCTAGCTTCTATCAAAAAGGTAGATTGTGAAATATAGTATTAAACAAATATGGCTGCAATGATTAATTGTAATTTGTAAATATTATCTTTGTTTTGCCAAAAATGTTTAAAATCTCAGTACACATTAGAAATAATTGACTGGTTGACAAAAGAAAAAAACAAAACAAAAAAAACCATACATACATTTCTAACCAGTCAACAACTAAAATAATCGTTAGTTGCAGCTCTAGTAACAAAGTATTTTCACTTTCTCTTTTAAACTACACTTTCATTTTCACAGCCTTAAATGGGCCACATTACACTATTTTCTGTCTGTTATAATGTTGTTTCCTGGTTTCATTCACACATGTTTAACACACAAAAGCTGCATATTTAGGAGTTATTCTCTCACACAGAAAACACTCTGTTCCACCTTGTGATTCATGTGGTTTTCCTGGTTTCATTCACACATGTTTAACACACAAAAGCTGCATATTTAGGAGTTATTCTCTCACACAGAAAACACTCTGTTCCACCTTGTGATGTCATGTGGTAATACAGGAAATGCTCCACTGTGTTTTTAAACTCCATACACCTTCACTAGAATCATTTGGATGATTTCAGCCCTGGAATTGCCAATCTTTACTGAACAAAAGGTAAAAGGAGCTGTTAACATGAAAACCCAAAGTGGAACAGAGCATTCTGAGCTTTGGAGATGTAGACAGACTAATAATAAAGTGTTACTCAAACATGTGTGAATGAAACAAAACACAACTCCAGGTATGTTTTTGATGAAGTAACAACATTATAACATGGCTTAAAGCTCCAAAGAGTACATTTTGCATAATATAGGACCTTCAAACCTAATAGCTTGCCGTGTTTTTATAATTTAATTGACAGAAGTCCTGAAAAAATAGTTGCAATCTAACCTAATCTTTAGTAGGACTTGTTGGACAACCTGTTTTAAGCTTTAGTAAACCTAAAGTCTTGCCAATGTTCTCAACTTACAAGTATAGAACATTAAAATCTACCACATAAGCTTTATTTAGCAGTATCTTACACAGTGCGGGCAGCTCCAGGTGCCCTCGGGGGCCTTCTCCATGTCGGGGTCCACACACACCATGTGGTAGGCTCTGGGGCAGGTGTCACACAGGATGATCTCTCCTCCCTGCTGGCACACCTCACAGTAGTCCTGATGATCTGTCTCATAACCATCTCCGTCCTCTGCGTCTAAATAACATACAAATACACAACATTAGATTCAGCAATCTAATTCTGATGCTAACTCTAGACACTGCTCTGTCTGAAGCTCTATTAGACGTTAATCGGAGCTTTAGTTTAGCACAATCTGACCAGAAAGAGCTGGCTAAATTGGAACTACAACAGGTGAGCTGATTTGTGCGCTTAGACAAATCTCTCACACATAAAATTACTGTCATACGCTAGCTAGCATTAGCCAACAGTTTCAGTTAGTCACTCTCACCTTTTTGTTTGAAAATCAAACTTCTAAACAGGATCATGAACGCTCGGATTGATCACAGGCTCCTGAAAATGTTCTGTTTAAATCACATTTGTGTTTTTTCTTGAGTTTTCAGACGATCGTACGTTTTGCCAGTGTTTGCTAATGTGTGCATTGTGTCACCATGGTAACTGCTGAACATTCCACCATAGAGATACATGTAGAACACCGCAAGCGTGAGGTCACTGCAAAGTATCAATACTTCGGAACATTCTCTATGGAGACAGATACGTTTTATGCCATACTGTTGAAGATTATCGCCAAAGGAACAACATTTCCATGGAGACAAGAAGGTGAAGGCCCTCCTACAGGCCAAGTAAGAGTCAGGTTTGTGGAGATGCAAGCCCACTCACGGTAAGGACGCATGTGTTTTTTGGTTTTTTTTTACAAAATATACAAAGTGAGGGTTTAATATCTCAGCCCCTACTCTCAAAGGTAAGCCATTTCTTTAGCCACGGATGCCCTGGAGTTGAACAACATGGCTGCCAATCTGTTCAGCCTCTATGACCACTGATCATTCTATCACATCACAGTGTATTGCTCAACAACACAATGACAGTATGCCTTCTTCAAACACAACCTTCCCTATTATAACAAGCTGATGATGTAAACGCCCCCTCACCCTTCTTCCTCTTGGGTTTGTTCTTGGCGGTCTTCTTTTTGCCTCTGCTGCTGCGGCTGTTGGATCCTTCAGACACAGAGACACTGTTCATACTGAGGTCATCAAAGTCACTCTCCACGTCCGGCTCGTCCTCCTCACTCTGGGGAGAACACCACAAACAACAAAGCCATTTCATTAAGTGACTTCAAATATGTAATATTTCACTTCATTACATTATTACTTCATATCTGATATATATGATATATATTTCACATATAAATCGCATCTGAGTATAAGTTGCACCCCCGGCCAAACTATGAAAAAAAGTGCGACTTATAGTCCGGAAAATACGGTCAAGTATGTAGACTATAAAAAACAACAGGCTGCAAAAGACCTAATTAAAAATAAAACGAAACTAGCAGCTGATGTTTCTGCACTTCTGTTTAAGTATAGTCCATTTACTTTCTGCAATATTTGGACCTCAGCCAAGACATTTCCAGGAACTTTTTAAGCAAATTTTGGATGAATGGCAAAAATGTGATCCTATGATCCAATTATCAATGACAGGAAGGTAAAAATAATTAGTGAGAAAGGCATTAATATCTTAAGTGCATGAATCTGCTTTTGTACCGATGAGCGTTTCCTCTTGTTGAATCCTCCCAGTTTGATTTTGAGCGGAGCCACTTTCTTGGTTTTGGCGTTGCTTTTCTTCTCCTGAGGTTTAGCGGCAGATTTGGATTTCTTACGAGCATTTGGTCCTGAAACAGACAATAAATGCGTTATACAAAACTTCAAACTGTGTTAGAATAAAAATAATAATTATAAAAGGGAATGTGTATGAAATAATTTACGAATACAGGGAGTGTTTGCTAAAAGAAGCACGTTTGTGTCCTCAAGATCTTAGCGCAGCTGATGGCATCCCATGTCAAGTTGTGATTGTAGAAACATTTTAAACCAGTAGAAGTGGAGGTTAAATACACCATCTTCAAAAGCTTGAATAATTCAGTAATTTTCTGAGCTTAAGTGATTGATGACCTCCTTTAAACCATGACCTGCTGTGTTGAAGTTAATATTAGGAAGTAGTGTCACGACACTAGATTTTCAAACCCTATTTTGTTATTTAAAGGGCCCATATTACACTATTTTCTGATCTGTTCTAATGTTGTTTCCTCATCAAAAACATACCCGGAGTTGTGTTTTGTTTCATTCACACATGTTTAACACACCTGCATATTTAGGCTGAGTTCCCTCTCGAAAAACACACCTGCATATTTAGGCTGAGTTCTCCTCTCGAAAAAAACACTGTTCCACCTTGTGATGTCATTGAGTGGTGATGCAGGAAGTGCTCCACTGTGTTTTTAAACTCCATACACCTTCACTAGAATAATTTGGATGATTTCAGCCCTGGAATTGCCAATCTCTACTGAACTAAAGGTAAAAGGAGCTGTTAACGTGAAAACTTTGGAGCTTTGGAGATGCAGACAGACTAATAATAAAGTGTTACTCAAACATGAATGAATGAAACAAAACACAACTCCAGGTATGTTTTTGAGGAGGTAACAGCATTTAATTAATAGTATTTGTTAATTATACCATGATTAAAACATCAAATTTTATCTAGTTATGTAACTTTTTCAGTATCGATACATGCTCAGGTATCTAGTTTCGATACTAGTTTTCATATCAATTTGTATCTGATTTTCAATACTTTTGACAGCACTATTAGAAAGTCAATTAAGAAAAAATAAATCTGAAGTTATCTGAAGGAGAACTGGATTTTTGATTTTAGAAGAGGTACAGAGATATAGAAAAACAAATGTACCAACTAAGCTAGCCTACCGCAGAAGTATGCAACGGTAACGTCCTTTAATCCTTTAATACACTGACCTTTGCCCTCCTTGGTCTTGGCCTTGCGTACAGGTGGAGCGGCGGGTTGCTCTGGGGCTGCAGGAGGCGCTGTTGCAGGGTCAGACTCAGACACCATGTTGTCCACAGTGGAGGGGATGTTGGCTGTTGCCAGGGCAGCGTTAACCGCGGCCGCTCCCCTCAGAGGGTTATTCGTGCTGAACTCGCGCCACTTCGCCCCCAAAACCATCATCATCTTCGACACTGCGATCTTTGGGTTCTTTGCGGCAATAAGAGGTCTGAGGAGAGAGAGTTTGCATTATTTTTTCATTCTTTGTGAGTCTTGCCTAGATGTTACCGTGTTTTTAAATGTTACACAGGTCTGGCAAATTCTAATCATGAAGAACTGATTGGGAATCCATTTATTAAAAGGCCCATACTAAACTATTTTCTGATCTGTTATGATGTTGCTTCCTCGTCACAAACATACTTGAAGTTGTGTTTTGTTTTATTCACACATTCTAACATGGTTTAAAGATCACAAGAGTCAGTTTTGTGTGATATAGGACCGTTAACACTATTCAACAAATCATCATGTTTTTGTTCCTTCAAACCACTTTTGTATGAATGCTACGTTTAGTATTTAGCATCTTAAAATCCCTATTGGTTTTAAATAAGGCCAACTGAAAATTCTGTGAGATACAATCATAAACTCTATATTAATACTTGGCATCCACCAGGGAATGGGCATGACATCAGCTGCAAACAGTAGGCACTGCTCTGTCTGAAGCTCTGTTAATCAAGTTAGACTTTAATCTGAGCTTTGTTTTAACACAATCTGACCATAAATAACTGACCTATCTGAACTCTAACAGGTGAGCTGATTTGTGCTGTTAAACAAGTCCGTCTCAATTAACATTACAGTCACAAGCTAGCTAGCATTAGCCAACAGTTTTTCAGTTAGTCACTCTCACCTTTTTGTTGAAAATCAAACTCCTAAACAGGGCCATGAACACTCAGATTGATCACTGGCTCCTGAAAATGTGCTCTTTATATCCATTCTTGAGTTTTCACACCATCTAAAAACTTTTTAGTCAATGTTTGCTAATGTGCAGATTGTGTCACCATAGTAACTGCAGAACATTCCACCTTAAACATACATACACACGTTTATAGCAATATTTACCTGACAAACTGACTGAAGGCCTTGTAGTTTGTGAGTGTGCGGTAATCCTCCTCAGAAAACACGTGGTCGATGTCCTCCATGCCCCAGTCGTCCAGCAGCTGTGAGGAAGTCTTAGGCTCCTAAATTACAAGGACACATAACTCACATAAGACAAGAGTAGACAATATATAATGAGGACAACACTAAAACACAGAATTTATCTACAAGTTATTCGTGGGTTTCAGCATCTTGTTATATGCAACGTTGAGGACATTTTCAAAATGTTTCATAATTCCAAACCCCACAAAGCTTGATGGGTTTTGAAATTATGAGACTCAAACTTTAGACTTCAGCTCTTGGTTTAGTTTGGCAGGTTAATTAATGCATACTGCACCTTTGGTTTAATTGGTGTTGTCACAATAACTTTGATACTAAGGAATAAACCGATACCACAATAATTAAAAACTCTTTATTTAGAATGTGATTTTCCACATTAAATGGCAGTACTTTCGTTTATATTCCCATGTGGCCTTATATCTGTGTAATCCCTCAGTCGTCCAGGTAGGTTCCATAGTGGTCCAAGATATTCAGGAAAGGTTCATTTCTGTCCTGTGAATGGGACTTCTTTAGTATTGATACCTGCTCAAATAAGTATCTAGTTTCGATACTAGCTTTAGTATCGATTAGAGTCTGATTTGATACTTTGACAACCCTAGTTCTAAGTTATCTGACCTGATCACACGTATATTCAAATATTTAAATAAAATGGTTATAGCAAAACAAAACAAGGTTGTCACATCTTTTTCATATCACACAACATGTTTTCAGTCTCATTGTTAGGAAAAGAAATTAAAGGCATAGATTTCAGTTTGCCCAAAAATACATGGACCACCCAGTAACATTTTATGAGCTGACGAAAGCAAGCTTGGCCTTTTTGGGGGGTATAAATATAAATACATTTGACCAAACCCTCTCTGACGTTTGGCTGCTTTTGTAGAGTGAATAAAACGGTAGACGTTTAGCCTTTAGAGAAATGGAGCAATCAAGCTGCATTTGAGAGCAGGTCTTGGTTCATTATAATGGTGAATATTGAAGTGGATAATGGGACGCCTCACACAGAGACGCTTACGTACTTATCTTCAATAGAGCACAAGAATAAACACGTTAACCCAATTTTACATCATTGACCCGGAAGAGACCATTTTAAAGACTGTGGGGGGAAGCAAACTAATGTAAGGATGTGCAATTACTCAAATTTTTAATTGTCAGAGATCAGCTTGGGTCTTTTTAATGGAGATGTCCACAGCTAGTCCTCTGTCAGTAAAAACATGTGGTTTGGGGCAGAGTTCAGACTTTGGATTAAGATATCAGGATATGTTTTAAAGAAAAAAATGGAAGTTATGAAAAGTCTGTATTGTTTAAAATAAAATAATTAATAATAATTTAATTTAAAAAATAAATATTGAAAGCTATTTTAATTTGTTTTGCTGGTCTCGGTCTCTCTCTCTCTCTCTCAAAGCGCTGTACATCAAGGAACCACTCACCCATTCACACACACATTCATAAACCAGTGTACACAGACACTGGGGGTGAGGTGGGTTAAGTGTCTTGCCCGACAGTAACACGTATATACTGTTGTAATACTATTGTAAGAGGTGCCTTTTTTTTCTTTTTCTCTTTTTTACTTCTGCGGATTATGATGACTATGTAAAAATTCAAAAATCCAGTCAACCAGTCTCATCCAATCATCAGTTTATAGACTGAACAATTATGGAAAAGCATTAAAGGTCCTATATTATGCAAAACTGACTCTTGTGAGCTTTAAGTGATGTTATGAAGTTATTACCTCAAAAACATACCTGGAGCTGTGTTTTGTTTCATTCACACATGTTTGAGTAACTCTTTATCATTAGTCTGTCTACATCTCCATAGCTCAAAATGCTCTGTTCCACTTTGTGATGTCACAAAGCTGTAGTTTTTAAGTTAACAGCTCCTTTTACCTTTAGTTCAGTAGAAATTAGCAAATCCTGGAGCTGAAATCATCCAAATGATTCTAGTGAACTTGTGATGTCATGTGGTAATACAGGAAGTGCTCCTGTGTTTTTAAACTCCATACAAGGTGGAACAAAGCATTTTCCGAGAGAGAAAAAAGCCTAAATATGCAGGGTTTGTGTGTTAAACATGTGTGAATGAAACAAAACACAACTCCAGGTCTGTTTGTGATGAGGAAACATTAGAACATAGAACTGAAAATAGAGTCATATGGGCCCTTTAACATTTGCAAAAATACTGAAAATTGAACTATTAAACTCAATGCAACTCCCCATCTATTTCAGAACTGGTTTGTAGGTTTTACACAGAATAGGGCCACATGGAGAGAAGATATTTTATTGTTTTTAGAGGTAGTTGAAAGCTTTTCTAAAACCATAACGATTCAAATAGCATTTTTTAGTCAATTGCAATTGTTCTAATCACATTTCATTATCAGCCATTATCCACCAATTGTAAGATCCTTAGATGTTGTTTAAATCCAAGACCAAATAATCAAAACATAATGCAATTTTTAGCCAATTAATCTGATAATTTTAATCCCAATTCATTACTAATCATTCTAACATCTACCAACTGCAAGATTCTTAGCTGTCGTTTTAATCCAAGACGAATGAATCAAAACGTAATCGTAAAAAAGGGGTCAAAAGCAGCAAAAGTGGTGCAGCGTTGTCATGGAAACTGCATATCACACACTGCACTGACTGTTAACTGTAATATCTGTAAGAAGACTGCACTTAAGGTCCACAGAGTGCTTTGTTTGGCTTCTCTGCTGCTTTTTGGAAATGTGTTACAACTTGTAGGTTTTAAAAAAAAGCTAGAAATACGGCCATTTTGAGCTAAAAATAGAACCAAATACTGACTAGGACGCAATGTGAAATGGTGTCTTCTGTATTATTGATTAATGAGCATCGCAGCCAAGCCCCAAGT
>KN481935.1:7782-23424 GCA_000787095.1 Periophthalmodon schlosseri | reverse complement strand
GTTTCTCAGTCATGTAAATGCAAGAGTAGATGTGGTTAAGAAGAGGATGAAACCAGAAGTATACAGGATTTGAACACTGGCAAAACCACCAATTTGCATGGGACACTGGGGATTCCCGTTTAAAACTACCAGTACATAGATACATTTCCAAATATTGAAGTATGCCTTTAAATTTTAATATTTGTTGTGGGGAGAAAAAAAATATAAGAATGCATAAAAATGGTCTGTACCCATGGAGTAATAATCATACTTAAGTAACTATAACGTCTTCAAAAAGTAATGCCAGGACTTCAAGAGCAAAGGATTGTGGTCCATGTAGTTTTTTCTGCTAATGCCACAAACAGCTCTGGAGCTTGGCATATGATTGTAAAATTTCACAATGAGATAATGAAACTTTTTGGTGAGGTCGATATTGTTACACATGTGGTGATGTTTTTACACATTTATCCTCATTGGTGTTTAGTCCAGTTTAGTCCAGTCCATAAACTTATATTTTATCCTTAATACTTAAAGTCTTTTCAATGGACATTAGTCACACTTTTATGGTCGGCGATGTATCGATTCCTGTATCGGTATATCGATACCAATTATTCTATATTGCATCAACCTATATAGATTCTTGATACTGATATTTGATACCAATATTTTTCGCATTGCCCCGTTCTCTGTGTGCCCTTTTTGAACAGACCAATGACTCAAAATGGAAATAGAAGAGCGCTTTATGACTCTGCTTCAACTCAAGATATATTTGTGGACCTCGCTGTAGATTTTAAAAGCAAAATCTTGTTATCTGCAAATAGCACTTATCAGCCACAGCAGCAAGCACAAAAATCATATCGGTATCAACTCAACTCTTTTTGTGAGAGAATTATTCCACTTCATTTAATTTTGCTCACAGAAGACACTGAACGTTGTCAGTTTTTGTTTCATGTGGATAGGC
This sequence comes from Periophthalmodon schlosseri, assembly GCA_000787095.1. Taxonomy (NCBI): domain Eukaryota; kingdom Metazoa; phylum Chordata; class Actinopteri; order Gobiiformes; family Gobiidae; genus Periophthalmodon; species Periophthalmodon schlosseri. The sequence goes on along the minus strand of KN481935.1, from coordinate 22,484 downwards.
CCAGTAATTACAGAGATATTAACCATAAACCAGGTCAAAACGTGTGCATTTTGTTAGTTTAAAAGGCAAATTCTACCATACATTTCTTACCCACACTTCAGCTCAATTGTTAGTGTTATATAACATAAAGCAGACCTATTCATGTATATATATATTCTTTCAGCTTCCTGTCATTATCTCTTTTTGAATGGGGAAAAGTCCTCAAATGTTGCATATATTTTGTTTCAAATTGATAATCACCATGGTAACGGTCATATCTCCTTCATTACTCTGAACCCCATGGATATCACCGTTACTGTTACTCAATACCTCTGGTCCACTTTCACATCCTGAGATTTTACAAACTGCTGTGTCGGCCATTTTTCTCACCGAATCATCATCGTCTTCCTCATCTTCCGGTTCGGGGTCTTTGCGCTTTGAGCTGCGGTCGTTACTGGAGCTGCTCCTCTTCTTCTCTTTCCCGGTGCTGCCACGTTTCTTCTTCTTGCGTCCCGGAGTGTAATCGCTGCCCTCGCTGTCCGATCGCTGAACTGCGCCTCCGTCCTCCGCCTCCTCTGTCCCCACCGTGTCCATGGGCTCTGGGGAACTCACGGCCAACTCCTGGAGGACGAGACAAAGAGTTAATTATAATCTTTTAAAAGGCCCTGTACCGATTTTTGTATTTGAGCTAAATGTGTCTTGCCTCAGTACAGATTCATTGTATAAGCAGCTCTTGAGGTCAAAATAAGTCTGCATCTAATTTTAAAGTGTTGTCCGATAATCAGGAAGTGCACGTTAGCATGCTAGTTGTTAAGATTACTGCTCTGGTCTCCAAAAGTTGTAAAAAGTGCTTATAAACCCATCATGGTGAATAACTAGGATGCTCTGAATGCATAAGGTAAGTGAGAAATAACTTTGGACCACTGCAAACTGTTTAAAATGAACTAGTTCTGTTTTTCACATTTTTTAAGATCAGCTACAGCTCCTTTGAATTAATTAAACTTCTCGATCGCCATGGAGATAAGCAGGTGATGCAACCAGGCCAAGTTACTGGTCAGAACTGTGGAGAGACAACCCCAGTCACAAAAAGAATGTGTTTTTCTAAGGTATTTTTAGCAATAAAAACACATAATTGATGTAATGTGGAACTTGGCAATAGCAAAAACACTGCCCTGGTTTTCCTGTCAACAATACTGTGCAAATGAATACCGTTTCTGAAGTCACGTCAGCTTTTATTTAGAACTGTAAAATTATAAAAATGTAATATTCTTTGCGAAGGCTTGTGAGCGGGACAGTGGTGATAGGTAAAAGTTGCAATGTGCTTTAATGTGTGACGAAATTTTTGTGATACTTTTGTGGTTTTGCAAAGCCAGATAAGAAAATACAGGGTGTGAGTCTAAGCCAAGTAATAAACTGGACCGTTTGTTGAAACATATGCTGTGCCCAGATGACCAAAGTAACCTGAACACATTTTATACATTTGTAAGAGCCTATTTCAGACCACACCAATGGAATTTGAACTAGTTTAGCATTTTATTTTCTCCCATTAACAAGATGGTGATTTTAGTGCATTCTCCTCGATATAGTTCACAGCCCCATTCAACGCTACACATTCCTACCTTAACTTTATGCTAGCACAGGGGTCTGCAATCACTCTCTAAAGAGCCACATGCGACTCTTTAAAGCCTCCAGTGCGGCTCTTTGCACTTTGATTGAGGAAAAAGTTGAGGAAAAAATTTTTGGGTATACTTTAGTTTATATTTGACAGCGTTTGTAGCATACCAAAGAGTATTCATTCAATTGATTTTTTAAAATGTATTTATATTTTTTTACTATTTGTCTGAGCAAATCCCATACATAAAATTGGGAAGAATCATGATCATTTTGTAGAGTAAATATTACACATAAAATGCAAGAGAATGCAGGAAATTACATATAACCCCCTCAAAACTCCCAGACCCCTAAAAACACTTCACAGAAGTCCACAAAGCCCACATGAATACAAAATGTTACATATTCTGCAAACAGTTGACTTACTTCTTTTAAATTAATTTCACTTCGTCTCATTACTTGTAAAAAAAAAAAAAAACATGGCTCTTTCTGACTTTCTTTTGGTTTGAAATGGGCCAATGGGCCTCTTTTGCTGTTAATGGCTGCAGACCTCTGTGCACTAAAAGTTCACGGCCCCATTCAACTCTACACATTTGTATTTTAGGATTGTATCTTACTATTATTAGGATTATGTTAGCATCACAGCACAATCCCACTCACCTCTCGCCTCGACCGCCTCTTGCCGCCTTTGCTTTCACGACTCTTCTTCGCCTTTTTCTTCTTTTTCACTTTGGGCGTTTCATTTTCTGAAATATCCTCCTCTTCATCGTCTGCACAAATAAAAGTCACCATTGATTAGATACAATAATAAACCATAATGCAATGCACTTACTCAAATAACACGAGCACAAAAAGTGTGAACTTTCAAGCCTAGGATAGATTTTAGGTCATGTTGAAGACTGCTCAGTTTGTGAATATGAAATTGTGGGTCAGAAGTTTTTGTGCAAATAAGGGTTTACACTGACAAACTACAGTGGGGATAGTTGAACCAGGGACATTACCAGTGTGCCAGGCAAGCACTGCTTTAAAACAGTTCTACTGAAATTAAACTACACTAAGATTAGAGCAAAAATTTATGTTATGATATGTAGTGTTTTTCATTAACAGAATAGACTATAGTGGCCCCCCATAGTCTAAAATTCTCCCCCATAGTCCACAAAGAACACAGACTAAACATTGGCATAACAAAATCTCACTTTGTTGCTCCATACATAACTACACTGTTCAAAAAGATGCATAAATATGAAATATAAACATTAAGTGACATTCAAACTCCACAAATTGTATGAAAGAAAATTCTTAATATATAAAGTCTTTGTGCCACCATAATCTGAACAAAATCCATGTGAAAAGCTGGCTATGGGTTAGTAGCGGGTGGCAAATTTATTAGGGAGCTGTGCAAGGTATTTAATTTGGTAATTGTGTGCGGAATAAGCTTCATTATTTGCCTGGATTGTATAGAGAATTTCACATAATTGCCATCAGCGAACAATGATAGGAACTAATTAAACTATTGTATTTACATGTATTTGGAAGAAAGCAAAAATAAGAAACAAAATGCTTCTAGAACAACAACATTTGAATTAGTATAACACATTTTATGCGATTATAGACACAATGTTTAGTTATGGACAAATCTATGAACAGTGATGGAAATAATACTTTGAAAATGTACTTACACAATACTAAATACTCAAAATATATTTTGTAGCGTTTGGTTACATGGTCCCATCACAGTGCTGTATTCTGAATCCTTATAGTGTAAAAACATGGCACATAATTACAAACAGCTTTATTTTTGTTGCACTGTTAGTTATGCAGTAATTTATGTCCAATTAGAGAAGAAAAATCACATGAACACACTGCAAGATCTGTGTTTTCTCCCCCCCCCACCCTCAACAATATTGTGCAGTTAAAGCTGAAACAGCAGAGTACCTCCTTTGATTGAGAAAATGAACTGTATTCTGAATACCACCAACTGAAAAAGTAACTGTACCAGAATTCAGTTACTCAATTAGCATTCAGAATTCCTATTTTCGGTACATTTATTCCGTTACTTCCCAACACTGTATGACTGGCCAAAGCCTAATTTCCATGACAATTTATTTAAAGAACATAAAGATAGGTCTATTTGCATCACTCTTGGGGCATGAACTTTGTCAAGTAATAAACAAGCGACTTAAAACCACATCTAGGGCTACTGTTTTGGCAATTTATTTTCCCCAAGGCATTGATAATCCATTGCAACACTTGGAGTCGACTCTTAGGACTATCTGTTCTCTCTGCGGTCTGGCCTTGTTTGATGCGCGTGCACGAGCAGCTCATTATGCAAACAATAAACAACGCGAGATTTGGATAAATGCTTTTTCTCAAACCACACTCTTTGAACTGTCGCACTTTATACAATACAAACTAGTTCTCCCATGGTCTGACAAAATGTGCACTCTTTTGTGTATTAGGCTTTCTTCACAACACGAGCGCGTGGTCGTAGGCTCGGGAAGCTACGGGACTTTTCATCAAGCTACCACAAATCTATCAATAAACTCTAGAATGTGATATAACGGAGCCCACAATGTTGAACACACAATGTAGATGATGTTTGTAAGGTATATACACAATAGGAAAGCGGGAAAAATAAACTGTATAGAAAAAATAATAAGATTGTGAACGTCATCCTCCGGTCCGTAAAGCTAACTGGCTGACTCCATCTTGTCATCGGCAACGTAAAATATACCGGTAGCTGCTAACGCTAGGCCCCGGGAAAAAAGCCGGTTTCAGAGTAAATAGCCATATTCTTCCTTACTATCACACCTACTCGGGTATTTTTCTTTTCATTCCATTTAATTCTAGCGTAAATAGCCCAGAACGTGTTCAGCGCATCCACGAAATCTGCGAGTTTGACGTAGCCGCCAACATTAGCATTTAGCATACCGGCAGTTAGCCTAGCACGTAGCATTCCAGATCCCAGGCATTTCGTTCGAGGCGGGGCTTCATGTCACCGCTCACTCGCTCGACTGTTTGGCAATTTGTGTTAAGATTATTGGAGGAAAAACATTAAAAACGATACATCTGGATATCATTAGAGTAAAAATAAGGTATAAAAGTGTGTTTAGTTTAGCAATTTGGAGATTTCAGGACAGTAAACATGAACAATGTGACAGAGGCGATGTTACTAGCACTATTTGTAATGTAAATTATCAAATCAACTAACCTAATCCCTATTCCTCAACCTTAATTTACTTCGATATTCAACCCAAGCCGAGTCCTGACCCTAAACATAACCAGTCAAAAAAAATTAAAATCGCAATTATTTCAAAACAAGTAAAAATATTACAACAATTAAGGGTTTCCACCCTAAATCGCAACGAAATTTGTCAAGATTATCAATTCATTTACATTTAGGAATAGGGAATATTCAATTAATTATGATAAGAACAAATTTTCAACTACTTGGACACAGATAGTGGCAATTAGGAAAATCAAATTTGTTCAGATTCTGTGGGAAATCAAACATAAAATCTAAATATACCAATCAACAAACTGTTTAAGTAACCATTTTAAAATAACTTCAGGGTACTCATTTCAACATAACATTACACTTGTATTCAACAACTGAGCGAGCGCAGTGAGAGACGTAGGAGGGTTCAGAAGACACACCCCCGGTCGAAATGCCTTGGATTTAGTGCGTCCATAGCCGGCACATTGCTCACGCTCTCCAAACATGATTGATATGAACGTCAAAACATCTGCCCGGGCTAGCATTTTTAACCAGTCTCCCATTAGCAACTTCAGGCTAACAAACGAGGCTCGTCTTACCGTGCATTAAGCGATCCTCGGCGGCTCCGTAGTCCTCGCGATCATCCTCACTTCCAGACATAGCACCCAACTTTTTAGTTAGCCGAAGACTTCAGCTAACCAAAATAAAGTTGATAATCTTTGTGTAATCCAGAGTTGTTGAGTCTGTTTATGGAAAAGAAGCAAGAACAAAAAGAGGGGATGAGAGAAGTGAATATTTAGCAGTTATTTCGTCTCAAAACTAATAACAGAACGTGTTAAATCAAACTAGAACTATGACCCGGTTGATTTAAGAGCAATTGTTTTAAGTTTATAAGGTTTTCAAGTTCAAAAACGCGCAGTGTGGAGGTGTTTGTAATCTGACATCTCATCGCAGATTAGTTCCCGTTTCATTAGCAAACCAGTTAGCAAATTTAGCATACAAAATGAGGTCAAAAGCGTGAAAAAATCTATAAAAATAGGGAATTGTTTAATCGACAGTAAAGAGAAAGCGAGCCAAGAACCCGGCATCCAAGCAGGCCACCACGGCGCACTCCTCAACAACAAAAGCCCAAAACTGAGGTACTTACAACTTGGTTCCAGGGACAGTAACTCCTCCAACCTCACTTCATCAATCAATCAGTACTTATCGGCTGGCTCTTTTGTTAATATTATCCGTATATTTCCGTGTTTTATGCGTGGTAGCGTGTGTGCACGACTAGCCGTGTCTCCTCTGTCTCCCTTCCCTCGCTCAGTGCGCGCGCACACACACACAAAGAGATCAGGGGGCAGACATCCCATAATACCCCCCCTCCGCTCGCTCGGCCACCCCTCCCCCACTCTGCATACTTACCTTGCACCGTACAGACCATAATAATCAGCTCTCACCCCCTCCCTCCCCTTCCTCGTGCACGCACTACACTCTCTTCCCCATTCCTCCAGCGCGCGCCCCCCCTCCCTCAAAGGTTGCCATGGATACGCGCACCACCACGAGCCCCTCCCACCTTGATCTGCCATCCCATAATAGTCACCACACAGAGATCCTACAATAAGCATAACTCCAAAATGAGAGATACAGCAGAGAGGGAGAGAGAGGAGGCGTCACATGTGCGCAGTGCGTGCGTGTGCGCCACATGACTTGGGTTGGTAAGTTTACATGTATGCGCGCGCAGGGCACTGTATACAGGCGGCCATAACTACAGTCCACATGAGGGATGGATGAAGTAATGTGATGGGATGATCTTAGAGGAGAGATGTAGATGACCCCAGAGTTCACAAAGTCTACAGGTGTTTCAATGGGTCAAAACTTTACTGTAAAGGCTGGTATATAGAATAATCAATGTTTGCCAATCCCGTAATCTCCCAAATTTACCAAAGCAAGTTGACCCCAAAAAGGAGGCCCTGAACATTTTAAAAGGTCAAAGGTGAAAAAACTGCGTAGAATGATGCAGGTGACCCCAAAGTTTATAAAGTCTACAGGTGTTTCAATGGGTCACAACTTTACTGTAAAGGCTGGTATGTAGAATAACCAATGTTTGCCAGTCCAGCAATCTCCCAAATTTACCAAATCAAGATGATCACAAAAAGGAGGCCCTGAGCATTTTGAAAGGTCAAAAGTGAGAAAAAAGCAGAGAATTAAGCATGTGACCCCAATGTTTACAAAGTCTACTGGTGTTTCAATGGGTCAAAACATTACTGTAAAACTACTGAACACTAGAGTGTAGAGTTTGGTATATCAATCAACCAATCTCCAAGATCAAATCAAAGTTGGCCCCAAAAAGGAGGCCCCCAAAATGTAGTTTTACTAAAATACAAAAGGTCAAAGGTCGGTTAAGAATGATGCAGGACATATTCCCAAAGATTACAAAGTATACAGGTGTTTCAATGGGTCAAAACTTTACTGTAAAGATTTGTATAGACAAACCAATGTTTTTCAATCCAGCAATCTCCAATATTTGCCAAATCAAGTTGACCGCAAAAAGGAGGTCTCAAAAAGTAGTTTTACTAAATTACAAAAGGTCAAAGGTGAGAAAACAGTAGAAATGTACAGATGACCCCAGTGTTTACAAAGTCTACAGGTGTTTCAGTGGGTCAAAACTCTACTGTAAAGGTTGGTATATAGAATAACCAATGTTTGTCAATCCAGCAATCCCCAGAAGTTGCCAAATCAAGATGACCCCAAAAAGTAGTTTTACTAAAGTATGAAAGGTCAAAGGTGAAAAAAACCCAAAACAAAACAGTAGAGACTGATGTGGGTGACCTCAAAGTTTACAAAGTCTACAGGTGTTTCAATGTGTCAATACATGGTTAGTATATAGATATAACCAAAGCTGATTAATGCAGCACCTCCAAAAGTTGTCAGATCAAGTTGACCCCTAAAAGGGTGCCTCGAAAAGCATAATCTTACTAAAATATGAAAGGTCAAAGGTGAGAAAACAGCAGAAATGTGCAAAGTTTAGGTGTTTCAAAGGTCAAAGTATCAAAACTGTAGGCTATTGAAGAGGTTGGCCCCGGTGACTTATGAGAAAAGTATTGCAAAAAATATTGCAACTCAAAAAGCAGGTTTACTGAAATTAGTTCCAAGGTTCAAAAGGTTACTGAAGAGGTGGCAGATAAGAATAGCCAAGCATTTATGAAACAATTGCAATCTCCAAAAGTTGTCAAGTCAAGTCAAGGTAATGCTAACAGTAAACATCAGTTGATGATCCAAATGGAAGGCTGACGAAAACAGCTGGAGTTATGAGGTTTACTGAACTGGCAGCGATAACAGTTTTCAATAGTTTCCAAGTCAAGGTAGCAGAATGTAAACACAGCACTGAACCTAAAAACTACCAAACTAAGTGTGAAAGGTCAAAGGTGAGAAAACTCAAAAGGTCAATTCTGTAAAACCAACAACAAAACAGACCATAGACCTATATTGAAATTTGGTGACACGATTTTCATGGCCAAAATAATTGCAATTAAGGATTATATTGTGATAATTATTAAAGTTGCTGACAGTTTAAACATGTTTTGGATATGAATAATTATAATTTTAATGTTATGAATAGGTTCCATATTTAAACAGCTGTATACTGTACTGTGTTATCAGTGACAACAACAAGACATTGGCATTCGTGTTTGTTTACATTGTAATGTGCAATGTATTTATTTTTTAATACAAGTATTCACTATGAAACAGATATTCTGTCTTAATAAAGATTGATTTCAAACCAAATGAAAGTCAGAAAGAGCCATATGTTTTTTACAAGTAACGAGACAAAGTGAAATTAGTTTAAAAGAAGTAATTCAGCTGTTTGCAGCTATTAACACATTATAAAGAATATGCAACATTTTGTATTTATGAACTTTGTGGACATGTTTGAAGTGTTTTTAGGGGGTCTGAGGATTTGAGCAAATTATATGTAATTTCCTGCATTCTGGTGGATTTTGTGTGTAATATTTTCTCTACAAAATTACCATTATTCTTTCCAATTTTATGCATGGGATTTTCTCAGACAAATAGTAAAAAAATAAATAAAAATGATTTTAACTGAATATGTTTATGCTACAAACACTGTCAAATACAAACTTAATAAATAAAGTATACTCCAATTTTTTTTTCTCACTTAAAGTGCAAAGAGCCGCACTGGAGGCTTTAAAGAGCCGCATGTGGCTCTTTAGAGAGTGGTTGCAGACTCCTGATCTAGAAGAGGTCATCAGGGAGAAGTAGTTTTGTTCTGCACATTGTGGTGATATAAAGGCGTTTGTCTCTGTTGGCAATTCTCACGATGATATAAAAAGTCCCATGAATGATTATTGTCGAACCTTTTTATCACGATAAACCATATTATTATTATCGTTCCATCCCTAATTTTGATGGTGTTTTCACATAGGCGTTGCATGGGTTGCAATAAGATAAAATTAGGCCTGTTTCCATAGCAATTAACGAATCTAATCAAAATATTGTATCATTTGACTGGTGAAAAGTCCAAATAGAAAGAATATCACAGAAAATCATGAATAATTGTCTTTGGAATAACTTCTATTGTGAGATTTTTTTTTTTTTTAATACACAATTTTAACCAGATAAAGGTTGAAATATGGCGACTGAAGGTTTCTACGCAGGTCTTGGGTTCTTCTTTATTCTATTTTGACGTTTTGACCTAATAATGCCATTGGCGTCATTATAAAAACTCTTTTGTTATGTGTTTTAGAGAGCACACATTCCAGATAACACATTCAGATAACACATTTACAATGATTTAAACAGTCAGTCTTGTTATTTATGATTATTACATTTGTCGTTGTTGCCCCGCCTCCAAATAAATGTAGGTAGAAAGTCAACACCCTATTAACAGACCAAAGTGTATAGGCCCATAAGCTGCCAGACAATAGAGGTCTGCTCAGGGACTACACCCAACTACAGACCTCATGTTTACCTTTGCCAAGTCTCAAGACCTGTTCAGACTACAAGGTCACGGCAGTAAAGTTATTAAAGGCGCTAAAAACATGAAAAACAGAACTATTTAGTTTTAAACAGTTTTCAGTGGTCCAAAGTAATCTTACCTTACCAAAACGTTACAGCATAACAACAATATGTATTAATAAAAAGAGTCTTAAAGGTTTCATAAAATGGTAAACGGTCACATTTTTATATAGCGCTTTTCCAACTTTAAAGCTCAAAGCACTTTACATCAAGGAACCGCTCACCCATTCACACACACATTCATACACCAGTGTACACAGACACTGGGGGCGAGGTGGGTTAAGTGTCTTGCCCAGGGACACAACAGCAGCATTCAGCATGTGGGAGCTGGAATCTCACTGCCAACCTGTGAGTGGATCTGACCGCTCTACCAAGTGGCCAAATGCTCTACCAACTGAGCCACTGTCGCACCTACACAGATGTTTTCCTTATATTGAAGAACAAAATGCATTGGAGTTTCATATCCACATTGGCCTAATTATGAATAGCTCAACAGATTCAGCCGTAATGCAGGTAAGTGTATATCTTTAAAATAAACTAACATGATTTACAAGCATCACAACACACATCCCTGTATCCATACACATATTATTATTAATATTTACCGCCACAGCAATAAGGCTAATGTACACGCCTTTATAATTCCCCGTTGTTGTTTCCTTCAGAGTCTTGTAGTGAAAGGGTTAAATGGGTGAGGTTAACAGATTTACAACAGATGAGGTCACAGAGGCCAAACCGGTTGAAAACTTCATGTGTGTCCAAATCCAAACCAGGTCCAGGCTTCTACATCTGTCTCTCACTCGCTCCCTCTTCCCTCATCTCTGTCTCTCAGTCTCCCCCTCTTCCCCCCTCTCTCTCTCTCTCTGTCTCTCTCTCTCTCTCTCTCTCTCTCTCTCTCTCTGTCTCTCAGTCTCTCTGTCTCTCACTCTGTCTCTCCCTGTCTTTGTCTCTGTCTCTTCCCCTCTCTCTCTGTCTCTTCCTCTCTCTCTCTGTCTGTCTCTCTCACTCTGTCATTCTCTCTATGTTTCTCCCTCTTTCGACCCTCTCTCTCTCTTGCTCTCTCTGTCTCTCTGCCTCTCTCTCGCTCTCTCTTGGTCTCTCCCTCTTCCCCTCTCTCTCTCTTTCTCTCCCTCTCTCTGTCTCTCAGACTCTCTCTCCCTCTCCCCCCCCTCTCTCTCCCTCTCTCTCTGTCTCTTCCTCTTTCATTCATTCACTCTTTTCTCTCTCTGTCTCTCAGACTCTCTCTCCCTCTCCCCCCCCTCTCTCTCACTCTCTCCCTCATTTATTCTTTCTCTCTCTCTCTCTCCCTCTCTCTCTCTGTCTCTCCCTCTTTCATTCCTTCTCTCTCTCTGTCTCTCTCTCTCTCACACACACTATCTCCCTCATGTATTCTTTCTCTCTCTCTCCCTCTCTCTCTGTCTCTGTCTCTGTCTCCCTGTGTCTCTGAGTCCGTCTCTTCTGTCTGTGGTCTCTACAGTGGACTGGCTGAGCTGAGGAGCTGTTGGTCTGTGGGACATTAATCTAAAAGTGAATCTACATGAGTTGGCTTCAGATTATTAATCTGGTTTAGATCTTTACAGAAGTTTGCCAGTGACAGATTCATTTTCTTATTAATAGTTGGACAGATCATATACACAATGGACTCATTAATAGAAAAACATACTTGATATTTACGTCTTATTTTGTGTGTGTATAATAATGAACATTTCAAACGTGCAGGTCTGAGTGTGGCTGTTTACCTCTGCTTCACTTCATTATATTTCATTTGATTTCATTACTATTATTTATTCATTTATTTATTTATTTTTCTTAACTTGATTAATGTACCTGGGGGTGGTGGGGTATAGGTTCTGCGGCGCAGTGGGGTGTGTTTGGGGTAGAATGCGGAGGTGGGTGTACATGGAATGCTTCTTCCATGTACAGTACATATATGAACTTATTCTGTGGCAAATCAAATATTATGGACTAAAGGAATAACATATCCATGGGAACAAGCAGAAGAAGACCCTCCTCCAGACTAAACAAGAGTCAGGTCAGGAGATGCGGTCGGGATGCATATTTTTATATATTTTTCACTGCAATAAACACATCAATAATGAAAAAATATGCTTTTTTTTATTTTGCAAAAAAGTTACATACTAGGGCTATGGTCCTATATTACGCAAAATTGACTCTTGTTACCTCCTCAAAAACAGACCTGGAGCTGTGTTTTGTTTCATTCACACATGTTTGAGTAACACTTTATTATTAGCCTGTCTACATCTCCAAACCTCAAAATGCTCTGTTCCACCTTGTGATGTCATGAAGTGGTAGTTTTCAAATTAACAGCTTCTTTTACCTTTAGTCCAGTAGAGATTGGAAATTCCAGGTCTGAAATCATTGAATGAATCATGATGATTCTAGTGAAGTTGTATGGAGTTTAAAAACACAGTGGAGCACTTCCTGTATTACCACTTGATAACATCACAAGGTGGAACAGAGTGTTTTTTGTTTGAGAAAAGAACTCCACCTAAATATGCAGGGTTTGTGTTAAACATGTGTGAATGAAACAAAACACAACTCCAGGTATGTTTCTGATGAGGAAACATTAGAACATAGATCAGAAAATAGAGTAATATGGGCCCTGAAGTCAATTAATCCATTTGAGCCATTTAAACTCTTGTAGGATTTTTTGCAGTGCAGTCTGGGAGAGCCTGGGCTGTGGGTCTGGTCTCGGTCTGGTCTCATTGTGGAGCAGATGTGGATTTGACAGAGGTTTGGAAGCAGCAGAAGCCTCACCACATGGGAGCCTGTACATGTAAAGTCTGCAGGCAGAGGAACCAGGCCTCATACTGAACATGTGCTGATGTTATGCAAGAGGAAGCAGCCTCATCCAGCACATCTTTCTCATGAGCGCAGCAGCTTGGGCAGTGTCACGTTGGCTTCCCTCTCCCCCAGACACCTCCTCCAGTTCAGTGTGTCAGGTTTTGTTTTGATACTTTGATATCTTTGGAGTTTTCATTTTGGGAATCAGTTTGACTTTACACACAAAAACAACTATATAAAGATGCATCATATTCGATTTATAAAAACTAAACGTGCTAGAACATAATGAAGTGTGCCACATTTTGATTGCTACACGGCAACAAACAAACAACACCGCAGACTGAAGTATTATACATTTAAAAATAATTAGGTAGTCTTTATTTTAATTAATTAGAATTTGAAGGGTTTGTTTGTTTTATATTTTCCAATTTTAATAAAAGTGACTGTTAGCGTTGAAACACAGGGAACTAGCTAGTGTGTTGCTGTCAGTTGGGGAAAAAAACATTGATGACTTCATTTTAGCCAAAAGAACGTACCGTAGAATCTTGTTGAAAGTTATGTATATTTAGTTGTACTTAAAATTAGTCCACTGCATTTGACCCATCCTTCAGTGTCTCTGGGTCAGATAGTGACAATAATATAGTGGTTATCATATTAGCTGTTGTTGTGTCCTTGGTCCCATGTATATATGTGGTATATATGTGGTGTATATATGGTATGTGTGGTATATATGGTATATATGTGGTATATATGTGGTATATATGAGATATATATGTGGTAAATCTGTGGTATATATGGTATATATATGGTATATATGATATATATGTGGTATATATTTTGTATATATATATGGTATATATGCGGTATATGTGAGGTATATATGTGGTATATATGGTATATATGAGGTATATATGTGGCATATATGTGGTGTATATGGTATATATGTGGTATATATGTAGTATATATGGTATATATGTGGTATATATGATGTATATATGTGGTATATATGGTATATATGTGATATATATGTGGTATATATGAGGTATATATGTGGTATATTTGAGGTATATATGTGATATATTTGAGGTATATATGTGGTATATATGTAGTATATATGTGATATATATATGGGATATATGTGGTATATATGTGGTATATATGAGGTATATATGTGGTATATTTGAGGTATATATGTGGTATATATGTAATATATATGTGATATATATGTGGTATATATGTGGTATATATGAGGTATATATGTAGTACATATGTGGTATATGTGTGGTATATATGGTATAAACGGTATATATGTGGTATATATGAGGTATATATGTAGTATATATGTGGTATATATGAAGTATATATGTGGTATATTTGAGGTATATATGTGGTATATATGATATATATGTGGTATATATGAGGTATATATGTAGTATATATGTGGTATATATGAAGTATATATGTGGTATATTTGAGGTATATATGTGGTATATATGATATATATGTGGTATATATGAGGTATATATGTAGTATATATGTGGTATATATGAAGTATATATGTGGTATATTTGAGGTATATATGTGGTATACATGGTATATATGTTGTATATATGAGGTATATATGCAGTATATATGCAGTATATATGTGTTGTGTGAGGGAGTGATTGGTGAGGAAACAGACTTGGGAGAACCTGCAAACTCAAAGCCAGGGCATGTGTGGGGTGAGTGCTATTGGAAGGCAGAGACTCTAAGATGGAGATGGGTTCCTGAGCACTGATCACGATGGGTCAAATGCAGAGTTTGAATTTGCACAGTGTATTTAATATTTCTGACAGTATTATTATTAGCTTAGATCTCTATACTTAGAGTCAGCACACGCTCATTCAAGCCGTCACCTTCGTCTCTGCAGTCCAAAAAATAACTTCTTTGTCCTCCATATTTTTTTTGTACATTTCCTGATGTTTTATGCGCTCCCCCTCCCCCCTCTGCTCCGCTCCTCTTCTATGGACACTCTGTTCGCTTTTGGGGTTTGTGTATATATGTGTGTGTGTGTGTGTCTGTGTGT